>JARHVA010000873.1:1560000-1837500 GCA_037957365.1 Torreya grandis | reverse complement strand
GGAATTTAGCTTAACCTTAGCCTTTTCCTTAATTGACATCATTAGCCTTAACCATGTCCTTTTCCTTAGCCATTATTGTTTGTTATAACCATTGTTTGCCTTAATGTGTTAAAAAATGTTATCCCACCTCATGAGTGCATCGATAGCAAATTAAACAAATAATAGTGGTTAATGCAAACAACATTGATTAAATAAACAATATCTCAGTTAAGACCAATTTTCCAATATGAATATTAATGGAGTGGATGGGGAGTAATTGAGAGTCAACATCCAACATGACAATCCATGTTGAACACTCGTACTAATTATTCTCAACAAATAATTACACGTAGTAATTATTTTATTTTTATATTCATACAATTTTTATCTTCATTGAACAAAAAATTTATTTCTGTGAGCCAAAAAAAATTAAACACATCGATCCCTTTACCATTTTATTGTATTTCAACCTCAAGTTATTCTAAATGGGTGATAAAACAAGCTATAATCTTAGCTTCTTGTACCAAGAAAAGGGAAGGTTTGAATCGACCCCACTAGTATATTCACTCCCAAGTTAGTATAGTGTGATTTATGAATAAATGTTAGGAGGCAATTGACATGGCAAGAGCATTTCCAGTAGAAGCTTTCAGATTGAATTTCTAATTGGTAGTCATAGAGCACCATGACAAGGAGATTACATTTCCAGTAGAAGCTTTCAGATTACAATTCCAATAAGTGATGTGATTTACATTAAATTTATCATTATGAACATAATTAAGTGGGGTTAAATTGAATGATTTAAGGTAAATATGGTTTACGATTTAAGGTTTAGAGTTTAGGGCTTAAGGCTTAGAGTATATAGGGTTTAGGTTTCAGGGTATAAGGTCTAATTATGAAGGAAATTAGGGCCAAATTTAGCTCCTTTAACCTATTTGTGACTACTTAATGTGATTTTGCACCCAATTAGACCCCACACCATGACAAATTGAGATAATTAGTCAATTAGGTTAATAAATAATGCGATTTATGCCAAATTGAGCCTTGTGAATGTAATTCTTACTCTAAATGATGTGTATTGAGGTTAAATTGATTAATTTATGGTATAAGGTTTAAAATTTAGGGTTTAGGGTGCATAATCATGAAGGAAATTGAACTACTTGAACCCATTTGTGATTACATAAAGTGAATTTGGGCACAATTATTCCCAATGCCATCACAAATTAAGCCAATAGGTAATGTGATTTTTATTTAATTGAGCCCTATCAACATAATTAAGTGAGGTTAAATTGAATGGTTTAAGGTAAATATGGTTTACTATTTAAAGTTTAGGGTTAAGGGTTTAGGGATTAATGCTTAGGTTCTATAGGGTTTAGATTTTAGGGTATAAGGTCTAATGGCAAAGGAAACTAGGGCCAAATTTAGCTCCTTTAACCTATTTGTGACTATAAAATGTAATTTTGGGGTCAATTGGCCCCCATGTCATCATAGATTGAGCCAATTAGTCAATTAGGGTAATGAGTGATAAGATTTGCGCTAAATTAATCCCTTTTAACATAATACTTTCTCTAAATGATGTTAATTGAGGATAGGGTTTAGGGTCTAATCACGAAGGTAATTGAGATCCATGAACTCATTTTTTAGTACTAAGAGTGATTTTAGGCATAATTAGCCCCAATGCCATCACAAATTAATCCAATCAACCAATTGGTCCAATAAGTAATGTGATTTATATTGAAATTGAGCTCTATAAACATAACTAAGTGGGGTTAAATTGAATGGTTTAAGGTAAATATGGTTTATTATTTAAGTTTTAGTGTTTAGGGTTTAGGGATTAAAGCTTAGGATAAATAGGGTTTATGTTTTAGGGTATAAGGTCTAATTTTGAAGGCAATTAGGGCTAGATTTAGCTCCTTTAACATATTTGTGACTAAATAATGTGATTTTGGGCTCAATTAGACCCCATGTCATCATAAATTGAGCCAATTAGTCAATTAGGGCAATGAGTGATGAAATTTGGGCCAAATTTATCCCTATGAACATGATTATTATTCTAAATGATGCTAAATGAGCATAAAATGATTGGTTTAGGGTTTAGGGTCCAATCATGAAAATAATTGAGTTGATAGAACCCATTTATGACTATAAAAAGTGATTTTGGGCATAATTAGCCCCAATGCCGTCACAAATTGTGTTAATTAACCAATTGGGCCAATAATTAATGTGATTTGCATTTAATTGATCCCTATGAACATAATTAAGTGGGGTTAAATTGAATATTTTAAGGTAAATGTGGTTTATGATTTAAGGTTTAGGGTTTACAGTTTAGGTCTTAAGGCTTAGGTTATATAGTGTTTAGGTTTTAGGGTATAAGGTCTAATCATGAAGGCAATTAGGGCCAAATTCAGCTCCTTTAACCTATTTTTCACTTTAAAATGTGATTTTGAGCTCAATTTGTCCTCACATCATCATAAATTGAGCTAATTAGTCAAATGGGGTAATGAGTGATGCGATTTAAGCCAAATTGAGCCATATGAACATAATTCTTACTCTAAATGATATTAATTGAGGATAAATTTATTGGTTTAGGTTTTAAGCTTTAAAATTTAGGGTTCAAGGTCTAATTACGAAGGTAGTTGAGGATAATTTCAACTGCTTGTAGCTATTTATGACCATATATTATGTTTTTCGGTTCAATTAACCCCTATGTGATCACACATAGAGTGAAATAGTCAATTGGGGCAATTAATGGTGAAATTTGGACCAAATTGAGTCCTATGGACCTAATTATTAGTCTAAATGAAGGTAATTGGGGCTTAAATAATATGTTTAGGTTTTTAAGAGTTTATGATTTAGGGTTTATGGTTTTTAGGGCTTTGGGTTTAGGGATTAAGGTATAGTTTTGACGGTATAAAGTTGAAGAGATCAAGGTTTTAGTGTTAAGGGTTTAGGTTAGGGGTTTTTATGCATACATACAAGATCATGTACATGGTAGGACTTCATACACAATTTTTTTAGTGGAAAAAAACCAAAAAAAAAATAAATTTAGTTCTATCCTTTTTTTTAGATTGAGACTTTTATCCCCTAGGTACTCTACTCTATTATGTTCTATACACTTCAACTCTATTTTTTATTGATTTGATGCATGACCCCACCCTCAAAAGTAAAAAACATTATCTCCTCATGGTTGACTAAAGAGTGCATATTTATTTTTTAATAATTTGACTATTATCCCCATTTGGTACTAGATATCAAGCAAGTCTAATTTTTAATAATGGGATTGTTGTCCTCACCCTTAAAAGTTGAAAACTTTGTACAATCATGGGTGATGGATTTCATAATAGAAAGAAAAAGTTAAATCACAAAACAATAGAGAAATTACAAGTGTAGAGAGAAAATCAAAGGTAGTGAATGAAAAAACTTCATGCAAGTAAGTATATTATCCCTAATGAATTAAATGTCATAAATAATGATGAAAAAAGTAATGATATTATACCAAATTCTAAAAGTATAATTTGTAATTACGATAATATACCAAATTATAATGCAATTCATAATCCATCACCAGGAAAGTTGGAGAAAATGCTTTTGAGTTGAATCTACTAGCCTACCTTGTTATGCATCTAATATTCAATGTGAAGCTCCTAAAAACATATCATCCACATCTGTTGGACACTTTAGTCATAGCAAAACAACTAGACATTAACGAGCTTAACCTGTAGAGTTTTTCTCCAATGCAGGAGGATCATATTGTGGACACCTAGATGAAGACAACAAGAGGATGCTTTATTCCGCTTTATTGGGTGGTCAAAAGGGGCCATCTTAGCCATCAAGGTGAGTAGCTCACAGAGAATCAAATCAAGACACAACTACCACACCTGATGAGTAATATTGATCCAATGGGTACAATTGATTCTCAAGAAAGAAGGAATGATCTACGCAAAATTTCAGGTGACA
The DNA here is from genome assembly GCA_037957365.1 of Torreya grandis. Classification (NCBI taxonomy): domain Eukaryota; kingdom Viridiplantae; phylum Streptophyta; class Pinopsida; order Cupressales; family Taxaceae; genus Torreya; species Torreya grandis. The sequence goes on along the minus strand of JARHVA010000873.1, from coordinate 1,833,567 downwards.
ATTCGGGTGACAGTTCTACCCCAATTGGTGATGAAACTTATGGGAGCCATAACTTTTGCACTGTAGTTCCTATTGACTCCCCATTTGAACCATTGGAAAGCTAAGAATGAGGAGAATGTGGTGAGATGGAACAAATAGTTTCTTGGTGGTTTTTGACCCATGAAAATCTAATGGAAGTGCCCCAAATTTCAATTTTATTAGTGCAGTCTAAAAATAGTAAGTTTCTAGAAATAGTAATTCCTCAAATTTTGTATTGTTTTAAATCATGGAATTCAAACCACTTAATCTCCCTTGAGATTGGTGACCTTACACATCATTACATTAATTTAAAAATATGTATAAATGAAGATGCAACCTGAAATAGAAATCACACATCTCTTTCTAGAGATAAGCATATAGTTGTATTGCGATCTTGAGTAATAAAACATCTCTGCTCAAAGAGTTCATTATTACTATGTTATTTTCATGTTCTTGAAATAGCTGTCAATTAAAACTTATATGTTTTGGATCAAGTCCGCATTCAAATTTTATTATTTTTAATTTTGACAATGATGTAAATTGCATGGAAATGCTGATTGGTAAAAGTGACAATCAAGACAATATTATGGGAACACCATTGAATGAAGAAACTAGCAATGAATAAATTAATATGGTAACACCAAATCAATCAAATTTACCACTAAGAACACCTCCTAGGATTTTGAAAATAAGACCCATGTATTTTATTGAAATTGATGAAAACATTTTGAAACCAATTCCTAAAAAAATGTCTTGAAGCCACATGAGAAGAAAACCTAAATTTTTTTGGGATTAGCACTTTTACAAACTAAATGAAACCCAAAGATGTCAATTATTTGTTACATTGAATAAAGTGTATAAGACAAAACCTATAATGAACACCCTAGGACTAAGAACATCTAATATTGATGGTGTAAATAGGTAAATTGTTGAAAATTTTCATAATGCATACCATCAAGTAGGTGTGAACAAATGCACCAAATATGGTAATGTCACTAGGCACGTTATTACAAATTCTATGGTAAATTCTCAAATAAATAATAAATGATTCATTAGACAAACAAGCCAAGCATTGCACATAAATAGAAAAACACTAATTAAAGTAATTTAGAGATTTATAATACTTGATGTTTCCAATAATAATGACTTGTGGTCATTCCTTGGTAGACTCCCATGAAAATACAAGGCTATAGATGATGCCCTAAAAGATTTGCTTATAGAATTTTGGAAAGATAACACAAGGGTATCGTCAAATATTAAAGATGTTTTAAAAATAAGAGTTGGTTCTTGTAACCATGAACCACATTCGAAACATTTTTTAGATGTGACTCAAACATAATTTTACTCTAAATTTATTTTAAAATATTTCTAATTTTGTATTAGTCAAATATATTTTGAAATGTCCAAACCCTTCTATGTGAAAATCAATCACACATGCACTACTTGTTGTAAGCAACATTTTGAATTTTTTATGCATTATGATATTTTTTGTCATCTTCGTTTTACCTTGCAAACAGAGTTTTTTTTGTAGGAGTGGAGTGGAAGCCCTACCAAAATCAGAAAGGGAATTTATTCCATCTATTTTTTGTGAATGATGAGATGGATAATTTTTTTATAATAAGGCATGTTTGGATGGAACTTGCAACATTTGTGGTGGATTGCCAAAATTGAGAAAATGTACCCATGAGAGTACACACAAAATTAGACAAGAATTGGTTGGTTTTAGTAAATATAAATCTATGACATATCAATTAAAATATGGAAAGGAATATAAAATTTATGAGCTTGATACAAAACAAATACATTTTTCTAAATTTATGGACAAATTCAGGGAGGAAATTGTATATGATTATGCAAGGCACACACATAGAGCTCAATGGCTAGATGAACAATTCAAGTTAAGGACTTAATCCCACTTGGTACTATTGTTTCAATAGTTTACTTTGTAGATAATTACACATTAAAATCATAAAGAAAGGTTCAATCTGAATAATACCATTCAGTACAAGTTTCCCTTTTTGTGTATATAGTATTCATGCATTCACCTGATAGTATAAAGCATGATTAAAAAAAACTATTTAGGGAATACCACTTCTATGTCAGTGATGATCAAACACATTATTTTAAGTATTTTTAGTTTACTTTTAAATGTTTTATGGCAAGTTGAGTGAAAGGAACATTACTTTAAATCAACATTATATTTAGTCAGATAACTAAACGTCACAATTTAAGAATACACAGATGTTCTACTAGATGAGTAGGTTGTATGTGAATACTGGTATACAACATATTTGGAATTTCATTGAAATAAGCTATGTAAAAGGGGAGCATGATGGTGAAAAATCATGTGTCAAAAGAGAGTTTGCAAGAGAGGAATTGAATTTTAAAGATGTCATTGATTTGACAAATGCAAAGAACATAAATGAATAGTGTAATGAAATAATGGGCCATGGTGCTCAACAAAAGTCCATTACTCATACATATTTTTGGTTGATGGAGGATGAACAATTGGAAAGGTATTAAGATTTTATGATAGTAAAAATATCAAGTGAGTTACACTCATTTCATAGCTCAGACACAGGTTCTTGGATGGTTCATACGAGGCACATGGCATGCTTCTATTAGCGGGTAATTGTGTGTCTAGTCTATGCATATCAGAGGATTCGAGTAGTGATAGTGACAGTGCTATAAAGAGAGAATAGTAAGTGAGAAAGTTATATAGAAATTCAAATGATGGGCGTGCAGGGCTTGAGTTTCTACTTAAAGAAGCCATCGAGGAAAAAGAGGTGGGAGCGAATAATTTTGAAGAGACTACACTAGGGAGAAGCCGTCGGCGACCTTCCCACCTGAGAAAAGAGATGGAGATAAATAATATTATTGGCTATGAGGATGGGGTGAAAAGGGTAACGAGAATGGATTCAAGAATCCTCTCAACCACACTTGGCATCAAAATAGCTAAGCTCTGGAGAAAAGATGGTGAGACTGTCTCATGGTATTCTGATTTTTAACTCACACACTTCTATGCTAAAAGAGATCGTGTTCATTGAGTTTCAAAAGAAAACATGTAATGATCAGTTTGGTATGAATCTTGTCAAGCTTGAAGGGCTATATGCAGAATTGCCAAGATTCCATAGTTGTGAACGTAATGGGCTTCAATGCCAACAATACACAACACAGTGGCATGTAGATATTAATGGATGGTGTTTGTTTTTTTAAGTTATTAGTTTCCTCTTGTACATTACGTACATGCAATATCAAGAAATACTCAAATACCTGAGGTATTACGTAGAACATATGATTATATATGCTTGAAATATAAAATTTGTGTAGATTCTCTGCATTCATTACGATTGTCACAGAAAGTTATTGGAATGGTTTTCCACCTCTCCCATCACATATAAAATAGAAACGGTACATATTATAGTGGTCTAGGCCACATAAATACCTACTCTTTTTATAGTAAAATAAATGCCCCCTGTCCGTTACAAAAAACATTTAATCTACTAGTAGGGCATAAAAAATAGAAAACTAGTATCAGATAAAAAAAAGATATTCACAAATATAATCAATCTGTATGATTTCAATAAACTTGAAAGCAGACAAATTTGGAAAAATCGCCAGTTATAAAATAATGCTTTGCATGAGTTGAACTAACAAACAACTACATTAGAACCATGAACTATCGAAGCACATAGAGAGTCTAGCTGCTTGGACTTGCATTTGTCTATAACCAAGTGTTTGTCCAAAGCCCTAGTAACTATTACAAGAGCTTGTTTAACCAACCATGGAGGAGAAGGGAAATTTTCACAAAACACCAACCTGGACAACAATTTTACCAATTCAACTCTTTGGCAGGAATGACAAACATAATCCATGTATTCTAGAGCAGGGAAAGGTGATAAAACATTGTCTAAAGGTGGAGGGGCAAACAATAAACTAGACAATCTATTCAACTTCATTTCATAAACCAAAGCCTAAATGTAATTATGGAGAAGAGAGAATTTCATTTCCAAGTCCCTGAACATGCCCATTGACACAAACTCAAACTTGTCTTTACTAGAGAAGGGAAGGGCTTCTAACTGATCACCATCAAGGGCTATCATAGCTTCATCCAAGCCGAACCTGAAGATTGGATTAACAAAGAATTGAACCAAGGATTTCATGTTCTCTTTATCATAGATAAGGAACATGATGTTGGTAGCAAAGATAGAGGAAATCATTGAATTAACTTCAATCATGTTACTAGCAGAAAGGAATTTTTTTCTCAGTGATAGAAAGGATAGAAATGAAAGCTTCTTTAGAAGGAATCCAAGAGATATTGTGCAGATGACAACGTGAGACTCTACCAATGAAAGCCATTTGTGATTTTTCATATGAGCTTAGAACTGAAGGATAAGCCAAAGCTTATTGCACAACATACTCCATTAAACTTCAACTAGAACTTGATGACAAGAATAAAGAGTTTAAATATAGGAACTGTTGAAAACAAACATGTTAGGAAGGGAATAAACAAATAGGGACCGATCATAGCTATAAAAAGTTGGCGATAGAGTTAAAGAAACAGAAAAATGAAATTGATTGAGAATATCAATGCTCAATCTTGTCACCAAATCATAGCTATGATTATCAATGATAAGATCTATTGATTGGTCGATTGTAATATTGTCCAAAGCATTAACAATCTTATTCATTTATTAAATTATGTTATTTTAACATGTGCAATGATATTTATAATATATGTGATGATAATTTTTTTATTGATTGGATCAATTTCAAAGCAATGAATTTAGTTATCATTCATTTGTTAGTGCTTAATTATCTGACAAAGAGATTTTGTGAAATTGATTGAACTTGAACAATTTAGTTATTATGCATTAATTCATAATAGGGGAATCCAGTTGCTTGCTGACTCATTTTTCCAATGTAGACCCGTACACTGCATGAACAAGTGAGATAGATTCATTTTAACTATTAAAAAAATTAAACTATGTGTTTTGTATAAGTACTATTAAAATTACAATTATAAATTTAAATTATATATATATATATATATATATATTAAAATTATAATTATAAATTTAAATATTATAATGAGCAAAAGGTGAATAGCCATAAACAAGTCAAATCTATAACCAGAAATATGAATGAAAAAATTAATAAATTTTACAACAATAAATATAGTGGGTTGATTAAATTTTGAATAAGTTATTAACAGTTAACAAAGTGTAGAAACTAAATCATTAAAATAGTTCCAAGACTCGAACCAATCATTGTTTTCTAGAAGAAGTATTTGGCCAACACACCCCCTTTCTTTGAAATAGGGGAGCCCTCTAAAAATTTTATGAATTTGAGCTTCAAAATTCTCCCTTTTGTTCTCATTGGCGATGCCTACTCAAAACTCTAAAATAAAAATTGTCTTGATTTTATTCAAGCAGTAATAGATATTTTTTTATAATTTTCTAAAAACTTCTAAGTAGTGTTTATTTGATTTTAGCATATCATGGCACTAACGTTGGATGTTGATTTTCACAAACATATGTTTCCAAAATTGAGTTCCCTTCCTAGAGTAATAAACTCATTATCTTCTATGGTAAAATCGAGTCCTCTTTGTTTTACATGTAAGCTTTAATGAATCATTTGCTTTTTTGTCCTTCTTACTTTGTCATTTTGTGAATCTTGCAGAGCTTGGCTCAATGGGAACTAACCACATCATTCAGAGTTAGAAAGGCTAGTCCTATGGACATGTAAGATATGTTAGAGCTCGACCCAATGAGAGATTATCATGTCATTAAGAGTCAGAGAGGCTAGTCCCCTAGATTTATGAGAGAAGTTAGAGCCTAAGAGAGCCTGACCCAATGAAAAATCACCATGTCATTTAGAGTCAGAGAGGTAGTCCCTTGGACCTATCAAATATGTCAAATCTTGGGAGAGCTAGATCTAATGGGAAATTATCATTTTATTCAGAGTCAAAAAAGAATGTCCTTTAGACTTGTCAAAGATGTTAGAGGTTGGGAGAGCCTGACCTAATGGGAAGTTATCACATCATAGAATGCAAAGATGAACTGACTACCACTTGTGACACAAAAAGCTCAAAATGAAGTACAAGTGATTAATCAAGACCAAGTTGGGTGTGTCATGTGTCCCCAAATGACACATCACCCAACCTAGGATAAAGGCATGGAGTAGGAAATCATGATTAGACATTGATCATTAATTAAAAAAACTAATAGATGTATTACACATGCTAGAAAGAGGGTGTTAGTTGAGAAAACTCTAAGGCATGTGATTGCATATCTACCACACACTTACCATTAATAGAATTGGAAGCTAGAATTGATTAGATAGTTTTGAAAAACATCCCATCATCATTTATACATCTATCTGGTGGTGGAGGATCATGGGCTTCAAATCCAATTCTGGATTTGGAAGTAAAAAGAGAAAATATCACCACCAAATCAAATTTAAAATTCATACCAAGAGAGATGCTAAATGGTATTAATGCAAGGAGATGTGTGCACAAAATTTTAAAGCCTAAAGGAGGCCCATTAATTGTTACCATTGTTTCCTTAGAATAAATCTCTCACTCTTTGCCTTCAAATTTTCATAGAAATTTTGTATCCCATGCCTTTGATGCCCAAAAGCTTCCTAATTTCTCCTCTATCCTACTCCAATGACTGCTACCTCCTCTAACCCAAAGCTTGATCCTGAGTATTAAAACACTACTTTCTCTACTATTTTAACCAGGTACAAGCTCTATAATGACATATTCAAAGTAATTTATAGGGACTATGGTGATATCAATGATGAGTTGGTTAAATACGAGGATGCCCTTAAGTCTTATAAAAGATGTAGACTCCATAGAGTTATGGCCAAACTAGAGGAATTTCTTTGTGCTAACTTGTTAGGTGACATCCTCCAAAAGGCCATCTAAGTGCAAGATGGGATTAATGATTGGGTGTGTCCACCTAACTCTCGATACAAAATTTTTGACATATCTAAGAATGCCTTCAAGGCATACCACTCCCTCCTAGACTTATTATTCTCACAATGCAATGACACTGTCAGTCTATATGAATGATCACTAGATCTATGTTATCCTCCAAGACTAAATTAAGAACCTAGAATTCAAGTGGGCCAATAAAGAAAAGATCAATGCCTACATGGTCTACATCTTTTGAGAAGAGGTATAAGTAAGCATGATCCTATTGAACCAGTTGTTTGGGAATTTAGACTACCAGCATGCCAATGAGATGTGGGTACCCTTTTTACACATGATATTGACTCACTCCAACACCTCACACATTGGAAGATTAATCAATTTTAAGTTGGTCCACACCATCATTAAACCCCAAAATGGGGTTAACTTCTACATGATGAGCTACTTGCTCACCACCATATGTGGAATGCTCTCATTTGACCTGTCAGCTTTTCTTGCATGGGTTCCTGGTGGCCCAAATGTCTACATGGTTTTATTCAAGCTCTATGGCCAATATATCCACCAGCATGTCTGAGATGTTTGTGACTACTTATAATTGGTGGTGTACTAGGTGATCAATGAAGCTCCCATGCCTTAACTCTCAAAGATAATATGAGATTCTATCACACCCATAGGGGTTTAGTACGTATATGAAACTTACACAGTGATTTGAGTCATAGGATTTCTCCAAGACTACCATACTATGTGCATGACCACCTAGTAGAGTAGAAGATCATCTATCAACTAGTGAATGACAACTTCAACTTTTGTGTACAACATTTGCAAAAGGTGTGCCTTCCACTACCAATAACCATATGAGGACACATCTAAAGGGACTTCCCCTCCATATAAAATATGATGGCTGGGTGAGACTCCTTCATCATGTCAAAATGAAAGATTCGATAGTGGACCCTAAAGGCATGATTTAGACCCACTTGGTGAAATATGCATCTTAACTCTACATCAACTACAACCATCAAGCTAAGGATGATGATGAACTCTATCTAAATATTACTGATGATGAGAAGTTGTTATCCTGAGTAAAAACTAAGAGGAAGAACAAAGGGAATAAGTCTTAGGTAAGCCCCTCGATAACCCATCCAACTCCAACTTCTTTGTCCATCTCCCAGAGAATCTTGTAGGGTGTCTCATCACCTTCTCTTCCTCAAGTTATGCCTCAGCCTTCTCTAGTTGCTCCTCAAGCTCCACATCCACTACTATCTCCATCTCCACAAGCTTTGCCTCTACCACTTCCACTTATTCCTTGTGATCTACCTCTACCTCCTCTAGCATCGCCTTATACTAGGCCCCAATATCCTTGAGCCCAGACTATATGGTGCTAGGTATCACAAGTGTAGCTTGCTCAACCAATAACACCAAAACCATTGAGATTTGATACCATAGCCAGCTTGAAATCATGCCCCAAACGAGGTATCAAACAAGAACCCATCTAGGTTCACCTCCATCTCCTCCTATATCCCTTCTACCTCTTGCTCCCACTAGTTTTGATTCCTTGTTCTAGTGCCCACTAGTTATGCTCTATCCCCTCTATCTCCCATTGTCTCCCCTTCATCTTTCACCTAAATACCTTTGGCCTTGGTCCTTCTGAGTGTCATCACTTCCCCTTTCCCTTTTGCTCTATCCATCTTAGATCCTAAAGTCCTTTGTTATTATTATTTTTCATACCCCTATAATTTTATAAAATTTATACTCCTATCTGTCATAGTGGTGACCTAGTCATAAAATCTAAAAGTTGCAGATGGGGACCTAAGTCAATTAGTAGTATTATGAATATACATGTTTTTGATTGAATGATTTAATAATGATTTTTTTATGAATTCATATTTATATTATAGTGGTTTCAAAAAGAATTAATGGTTAAATGAATAAAATTAATGTACACACACACACACACACACACACACACACACACACACACACCAAATGTTCATTTTCAGTCATGAGGTTTCAATGGACATAGTTGATTAGAATTCATTCAATTGAAATGATTACTATAGTGTTTTCAATTCAAAAATAATAATGCTCACTATTGTTTTATCAGAATTGAAGATATTTTATGAATTAGTCATAGTGGTTTTGAGTTACTTTGAAATTCAATTACAAATATGAATATTGGCATTATATGAGTTATGAATTAAATATAATTTCATTTAACATTGAAACCTAAGTTATTATATGGAAGGATTATCAATTAATCCTAAATGGTTCTAGGTTCTAATCTAAAATATTATCTTATCCTAAGAATTCAACACAATGTTGTGTACCTAACATGACGGCTTTAAAATGGACATGGGTGATTGTTTTATTATGAAGTTCAATTAGAAATAAGCTATATTTGTATTGATAATTTACAGATCTCAGGTCATTAATGTTTGAATGGAGTAAGTTGGCAAGTTTGTGGTTCAATTGGTGAGTTATTTAATGTGAGCATCATATAGATGTTTCAAGATCTGAACAAATCAAAAGGTGGTTTAAGTAATTAAATGTAGATTTTACATGCCTTAAAATACATGAGTTAGTGGGTCTTTTAGTAAAGAAGTTGATCATTACTAAATTTGGAACCTTGCTAAACAAGTTGGCATTTAGCTAAATAACATGCCTTGATTTGAGAAACCAATCAGATAAAAGCATGTAGGTAGAAGTGGTTAATGCACAATTATGGTATGCAATTAGGTTGGTTTTGATTTTGATAGTCATTTGGAGAAAAGCACAGAGTGGAAGCCATACTTTGCCTAGATAAATTTGAAAAGTTGCATACATAACATTAATAGGTACACCATTGTTGAAAGAGTGAATAATTATTAAAGGGATAATTATAGTTTGTCAAAACAAATAATTAGTATGGAAAGGAGATTGTAGTTTCAATTTTGCATAATATTTTTGATAAATTCTTGCAAGATAAATTTTTGGTTTTAAGTCTTTTATATGCATGAATTTTGATATAAGGTTAGTTAGAAAGATTTTAGAGTATCAATTCTCTTGGGAAATTAGCTATCTTGCTAGGTTTTATCATATTATATTTTATGGTATGAGATTTTGATGATGAAAGTATTTCGCTGTCATTTATAAATTTGTTCATCCCTAGTTTTGAAGTTTAATTTGGTGAATAATGAGGATTATAATTTGATATATAAAGCACTAGGAATATTTTAACTATATTCTAAAATGATTATGGAGATTATCTTGTGAATACGCAATATTCTAGTTTTGGGTTTTTAGTTTGTTGATAATTTGTTCTAGTAATGATTTTGGTCATATCAATTTGGATTTTGAGGTTTTAGTATAAGAATGAGCTCAAAATGGTTGTTTTCATGGAATCTAATGATTAGAAAGTGGTTTTCTCATGAAATTTTGGGTATAATGTTAATAAATTATTTTGTTAAAGATTTTGACATATAGAATTTAATGGCATGCAATATATATGATTCTCCAAAATACATTTTTCTAGGTTTTATTCTCAAAATCATGAATTGAAGAGTAGTAAGAAAATAGTTGATAGTATTGAAATTTATGGTAAAGTTATTGATAAAAACATCATTTTGAAACATTATAATATTGTGATTTGAACTTCTATCAAAATTATTCTTTCAATGGTTATCGATTTATTGTTAGTTTGATAAGAAATACGTGCGTAGTTTGTGAATAATACATATACTGTATATTTTGAGATTGAATTTGTGTAGTGAGAACATAATGAAATAAAGTTTGGTAGAATAGTTGAAATAAAATTATGAAGAATATAATTTTATTATTATGATTTCAAGTTTGAACATTATAATGATACATGACATAGTCAGAATTGAAATCATATTAAGAAAGTTCAGCTTCAATAATGACAGTTGAATACTTGATTTGTTCATATAATTGGAAATTTCATAAGTGGTTGAAATTTAAAAATATAAAATTATAGTTTTGATTATTGATTTTAAAGTTGATATATTCATTTTTGAGTTCAGTCAAATGATGATGATAAGATTTTAAATATATTTTGAACTATATTTAGAATGTCAGGTTGGGATCAACTAGATTCAAACAAGAATAAGGATAATAGTAGCTAGGAAAGGAATCATAATTATGGCAACATGAATCAAAATGCACCTAATAGGAAATTTTCTAATGGAGGTTTTAGGGCTAGAAGGTTTGGTCCTAGATATGCAAGTAGAGGAGCCCAAATGTCTATTCATTTCGATGCCACTGATCTAGAATTTTGGAATGTGTTAAGTGGTTGTGCATTTAATCGTGATAAATATAGGGGAAATAGGGGTTTTCATGATCACAAATTTAGAGCTAGATCCCATTCTCATAGTAGCTCTTCCAATCAATTACAAATTAATCCTAATTATTTGCCTATTCAGTCACCCAGTTAGGAAAGAGCTAATGTTATTAATCATCTACCATAACAAGTCAATGAGCTAATCCATCCAAAGAATTTTATAAATATTTCATTGTCATCCTATTCTAGTGAGCCTACACCACCTCAAAGGATGCCTATTATAGAATGCAGGAGACTTAGTTTGGAAAAACCTCTATTTTCTTGACTTCATTTTATCTTTATGCTTATTTTTTAAGTTTCTTTGGTAATTAATCAAAAGTTATAACAACAAAGTAATATATTATTCTTCAAACAAAATTATATTACTAAATTAGATTTCCTTCCTTCAAGAGATTGTATTGTTCATAGGCTCTCTGTCGGATAAGATTGATTATACATTTATATCTGAACGCATTCATTATTTGATAAATATATTTTTGAATTATAATGGAATATGTTATATCTAATAGCCTATTTATTATTTCCTAGAACATTTTAAAAAGTCCTCATGTCTTTAGGATCGTATTCAAACCTTTAGAACCTTACCATTAGACTGGTAAGATTTCAACTTAACCTTCATAATAGATGAAAGGGTTGATTAGTTGATAGAACATTTTTCATCATCAACATCCTCCTAATGTCTCCTTAGCCATGCCCTCAATAATAGATGTGACTACACCATTTGGGAGCCTGTTGCATCTAGCAGGGACCCTCCCAGTCCCCACTTCAATCGGCATAGTGTTCTTCTTTGTGGCTATAATCCCTCTGCTATTAGCTCATATGGCCCCACCATTCATATTCAAACCATCACCATAACACCTAGAGCTGATCTAGGGAAGAGGATAAATAAAAACTAAAGGTAACCCATCTTTTGAATCTTATAACCCTAGTAGTAATGGTTTAATGATTGGCTCCATAACCCCCTCCTTCCCTTACCCTAGGCCCCACTAACTTCACATTCAACCAGCATATCTCATCCCTATTATTCCATGATCTATTCCTAGGGGCAATCCCACCTCAGGTGAACCTCAACTAGGAACAATGATGAACTCAATTATTCCTATGTGCCTCCCTTTTTGTTCTTCCTCCTTTCACTCTAATGCCCCCTCCACCTCTATTCCTTTATTTATTCACTCTTTTCACTTCCTCCACCTCCCCTCCACCCTCAACCATAATTTTAACTACACCTCCTACACCCCCAACAACTCAAGGGATGGTCTTGAGGTCACATATGCAATAGATGGATGTCCAGGGTGACGCGAATATGCAATAGAGTTTTGACAGAGCCTCCATGAGTATGAAAAGGATGCTCACTCAAAGGTTCATCTAGGAGGGGAACTCAGTTATATGGTAGACTCATTAGGGTATATTTTCCCTTACTAAGGTGAGGATTGTTACTAGAGAAGAGAAGATCACCTAGAACATTGTCCATCCTCTAAACTACCCATGACATGTCTAAGAAGCTTTTCAATGACATGTAGATCCAAGTCTAAACTCTTGAGGCCCAAGTGAAGAGCTTATTCTTGATCAGATTAATTAGGTGGGTCAAAGACACCCTTTTACTACTTTTCTCAATCTTAGGGAAAGTAGTGGGGACATAGGCTGAGACTAATGCAATTATATAGAGGATGCATGCTGACATGGGGAGAATCATGGAGATTGATGGAAAGTGCTAGAAGTTATAGGTCTTGGTTAATAAGGGGATGTTCCTAGAGTTGAAACTGATGCTAACCTTAGATTTGGGGTTGTAGTAAACTTATGTCAGAAACATGAAAACATCAATGGAGTATTAGCTAGCCTTTGCCCACACTACTATACAACCCTTGGAAGATGGTGATAAGAAGGTACTGGCTTACTTCCAAGAGGTCAATATCTCAATGATATTCCACCTAAATATAATTCTACTTAACCAAGGGGAATTTAGATTCTATCTAGGTTAATTTGAATAGGTCATGAAGGAGAAAGTGGCTAAAGCAAACCAAGAAGGAGCCTGAGCGATGTTGTATATGTCAACTCATTCCATTTCCAACATCAACCGAGTTTTAGAAGTCCATGCCTCGATGGAAGTATATTTTGAGATCTTCTAGAGACTTATAACTTAGGCAGAGGTGATCTTCAGGGAGCCTCCAATGAACATGGCTAAGCTGGACAAGGAGTTTGATCTCATGGTACCTGTGCTAGAATCTAGGAGTGCCTAGTTGAAGTAGTTGAGAGTCGACCCTTATTAATCACCTTCACATGTTTAAAGGTGGTCCCTATAGATTTATTATGAGTTTATTGGTATTTATTTTGGTTTAATTCTTGAAATATGATTGTAACTATAATGAGTGACCATCATGTCCCATGATGGGATCCTCATGATTTTTAGAGGTGAACCCCAATCCTTATATATTTATCGAGGAGCCGTATTGTATTTTAGGGTCAGCTAAAAAAATCTTGAAAGTGTTGTTAGATTATTTTTAGGATTTCACCTAAATTTCTTTATACACTCTAGATGGTAAACAATGACCCATATTAATTATTATAGCAATTTTTCACTCTTTTAATGAAGACAAGTTCTATTTATGCAAAAGGGTATTTTCTATGTATAATTTTATTTCATCGTCATGTTTAAATTATCAACAATGCCATGATTAATTAGATCAACACTTTTTCTCTTTATATATGTCATGATTGTGATGTGCTTAGATATTATATTCTCTATGTGAATTCTTTCATTCTCTTTTGATAAGTACTGATCATTTGTGTGCTTAGATATAAGTTTTCATATGGTATTTTTATTTTCTTGACAATAAACCCCTATTTATAATCTCTAGTAGGAATTCACATTGAATACATACTCTTGTTTCCATTAGACTCTCCCCAATGTATGCTTTTAAAGGTAAAACTCTAGTGAAACTCGATCTATAGTGGTATAATTGTGGTAGAGTCACTTAGTTTAATGAATATTGCATTAATCTCATTTTAGACCTAGAGGAATCCTTTTCTACCTTACCCTTCCCTCTCTTTTGTGTTTATTTAGTGGTTTTGGAAGCCCCTTGTGCTTAGAAAGAACAAATCCAACACTCAAAGTATTCATACTTGAATTTAAACCATGAGAAACATAGTGTATCAAACTTATAGTGGTGAGAGTACATCTCTTGGAGACTATTCATAAAGACTCAGTTTGTGAAGTTTAATACTCATAGTTATGCCCTGGGCAAATCCTAGATGAATCCTAAAATAGAGGATGAAAGTCTGTAATTATCTCCACCTCTCCATTTTTGAAGAACACCCAATCTCATGGGCATCTCATGATAAGGAGTAGATTGGAGTGAACACAAGAATATGTTTTATTCATGTTCTTAACTATGACATGATTTTCAAAGAATTGTTATGTCTATGTTTTTAGTTAAGAATAGTTACTTTGATACTAATAAGATTTTTTATAGTTTTGATTGTCCATGTTTTTTGGTTTTTATTGTGTCGATGCTAAGGGAAGCTCTAGAATGATGGCATGCATCATGATTTCACTCTATCAAAGTGTTCATAGCGAAATTGAGTAGAATGATAGTTCTAGGTAAGTAGAGCATCAAAATGGAAACACATGTCATTATCTTGGCAAGTTAAATACTATAGAGGAAAAGTGTGTAAAAATTCACTTGTAAGTAAGTAGAATAATGAGAAGATCACATGAGTTATCATCCTGATGATGTAGATTATTTAGAGTATAAGGGAGGAACATCATAGCTTTGAATAAGGAGAGCATTACAATAGTGACAAATGTCATCATTTAGCTAACCCAGAGAGCATATAAAAAAATAAAAAAGAATGACACTTTAATGTAAGTGAAAGTTTGGGATGATGACACACG
Organism: Torreya grandis; assembly: GCA_037957365.1. NCBI lineage: Eukaryota > Viridiplantae > Streptophyta > Pinopsida > Cupressales > Taxaceae > Torreya > Torreya grandis. The sequence goes on along the minus strand of JARHVA010000873.1, from coordinate 1,818,387 downwards.
TCATTATCTAGATCATCTAAAGTCATTGCACCAAAAGAGAGGAGTAATAAATTTACGTGCAAGCATCACATGGGGATGATGACACATGCCATTATCCTATCCACATAGAAAATGTAGAGTAAAAGTGATAATTATGATAGTTTCAATGAATCATATCTTTGGGATGATGAGATGTGTCATCATCATGGTCACCTGGTGCTAGTAAAAATATCAAAGGAAGGACAATACACCTGGAAAGAACAAGATCATGGGATTTGATCATGTGTCATCATACAAAGTAGTTGATCAATTGTATTATTTGATCTAGCATTATCTTATCAATGGTTTAACAATGAGCTTTGATCATATCATTATTTTTTTTTTAATAAAATTAAAGAAGTGTCGATAAGCATTTCCAATGGCACTAGGAGTGATGTGAGATCCGCATGCAGTGGCAGGAGTACCAGTGTAGAATCAACCAAAACCTTTAAAATAGTGGAATTTATTTTTTGTAAACAAAATATGTGATAAATTTTAAATAGTTTTGGTGAAGATCCTGATCTTAGAATAGTTGTGATAATTGTTTCAACTATTTCTTTGGCTTTGGTTTATTGAGCAACAATATTTTTGCTAGTCAAGGATTGGGAGTCAAATCTTCTGAATATGTGCCACCTTGATTTTTCCAATCAGTGACATGCCCCTTTTATTTACCTTTATAACCAAGGAGTGTTTGTTATTTTTATAAATCATGTCACTAATATTGCAGGTTGAGTTTCACTTAAACCTACCAAAGTCTAATTCTTGTTACATGAAAATAAACATGTTGTCCTCTATGGAAAATTGAGATCTCAATATCTAATAAGTAGGTTTTAATTAATTACTTTCTTTTTTTGACCTTTATCATCTTATGAATTTCACAAAGCCTGACCAAATGAAGAGGGGCTAAATCACTAGATGTCAATCTAGCCAATCCCTCAAACTTGTCAGAGAGGTGTAAGCCTGGTCAAATGAAGAAGTGATAGGTCACTACTTAGTGTACCAAGTCCCCTAGACCTTTTAGAGAGGTCCAATCTTAGGAGAGATCAACCAAATGAATATGTACTAAGTTACCAATTTTTAGTGTGGCTAACACCCCAGACTTGTTAGAGATGTCAGGGCTTGGGAGAGATTGACTAAATGAAGAGTTGTCAAATCAATATTTATTAGTGTAGTGAGTCCCCTAGACCTATTAGAGATGTCAGGACTTAGGAGAGCCTAGATGAATAAAGAGGTTTCATGTTTTTAATTGTAAATGCAATTATTCCCCTAGACTTGTTAGAGATGACAGAGCTAGGGAGAGCCTAACCAAATAAAGAGGCACCATGTCACCAATTACCAATTTGGCTAGTGTTGAAGACCTATTAAATATGTGAGGGCTAAGGAGAGCCTAGTTTAATGAAGAAGCATCACATCACCAGTTATCATTGTGTATAGTCTCCCAAACCTATTAGAGATTTTAGGGCGTGGGATAACTAGACCAAATGAAGAGGTGTCACATTGTCAGTTATCAATTTGGCTAGTCCCCCAGACTTGTTAGAGAGGTCAGATCTTGGGAGAGCATGGTCAAATGAAAATGCACTAGGTCCCTAGTTGTTAGTGTGAGCAGTCATTTAGACCTATCAGAGATGGAAACATGTATTACACATAAAATTTAAAGAATGACCAAGCTAATTTGTTTACATGAAACAATATTTAATGACTTATATTACTAGTGCATATCTTTATTTGATAAAACCTTACTAATTGACTATAAGCTATGTGGAACTGTTATTGCATATATCAAGAAAGACAAATTTATTTCTTAAATCAAGATGCATAAACATTATCAAATAGACATGAAATAGAAAGAATTAGTGATACAACACAGTTTTTTAGAACAACCATAAGGTATCTACCTATATTGAATATCAAAATTTGGTCTACCATTGGAATGCAAGAGGTAGATGTACATATAGGCTTGGGATGAAGGTGCATCATCTCTTAAGCCAAGTTCAAATTTTAGCTGCAATTAGAATCATTGATGAAGAGTCATGCATAATAATCATAACCAAGATGTAACTAATCATTCATGAGATACATAAAGTTTGTCACAACAAAATTCTATCTATGTGAGAACACCCATGATGGCCCATTTCAAGAAATTAGTTACTATCTATTTTCTTATTAAATGCAAATATGCTAGAAAAATTTTGATTTAGCTTAAGCTATGCATGCTAAATTTAGAGGCTTTTCCATAATTAACCATGACTGTGGAAATAACACTTAGATCAACCAAATTCTTGGTTGAAGTTGACACGAACAAAGAAAACCTCTTAATGGAAAGTAACGAATCTTAAACTTGGATAAGTGCTCATATGAAAACAATTTTTTTTGTTCAATCGCTATGTGCAAATGCATATAAGTGTTGAATTATGTCGGTTATTTCCATTTTAATTGAAGTGATTTACAAGTGCATCATAAAACACATATAGTTCGTAACAAAGTTAAAAAATGTTTTTTTTTAAATGTTCTTTTTTTTATCTTTGTAAATGCAAGTGAGATTTAGATTATGTAAAATGCATATTTTATAACATTTATCTAAAATTGAATAAACCACAACCAAATCTATGGAATAAATGCATCACAAATTTCTAGTCAATCGTAAAAATAAAGTTTTCTAAATATAGAATACATTTAAGCTTAACTATAAAATGTTAGGATTAATAAAAATAAATAATTAAAACATAAGAAAAGCATAAAAATTTGCATGATTATGCAATCAATGTTTTTCATAGTCTTAAAAATCTACACTAGAATAAATTGAGAGACATTGACTTAATCAATTTAAAGAACATGCTCAAGCAATCTGAAAATCATCTAATCACCTGTTGGAAAAATAACATTGCAATCACAAAATGATGCATTTCACATTATAGTATAACATAAACATATTGCATTAAGGTAATCAAGGAACAAATTAAAAAAATCTAGGCATAGGATATTTGAAAAATTTAATAAAAGCAGAGGATTGAGAACATTAGTTTCAATTAAGTTCCATAACATAGGCCAAGCTAAAAAAAATCAAGTAAAAAAATATATATGGATAAACTAGAACAAAAAAAATCAATTATAGGCGTATATGACATTTACAAGGGAACAAAACATACCAACAAATTTTCAAAGCTAATGGAAATAGTTATATTCAATACAAGTTCCTTTAGTCAATCACTCAAATGCATGTCTGTTATGATAACAAGAATATATATATATATATATATATATATATATATATATATATAATGTGATAGATATATGATAATTCATAAGTGTTTTGAATTATCTTAGTGATCTCTACATTATTTAAAGGCATTTACAATTTGTTTTGGGAGTAACAATATACACAGTTCTAAAGAAAGCTAAAAATAGTTAGCATTTAATTTTACTCAATTTTTTTGGTCAATACTTTTTTTTTATAGCTGGCCATAAAATGAAGTTACTAAGTATTTGCTATTGTATTATACATGATAGCATTAATCAGATGTTTTTTATTGATCGTAAACATTTGTGTATGTGACATTGACATAGAAGATGTGTAAATTAAAGCTTTTAACATGGAAAAATATATTTATTAGTATATTTTTTTGATAATTAGATTGATCTATACTGAAGTCTCTCATGATCATATACTCTTGTTCATGAAATCATAAAGACATTTTTTTTATGTAGTCAATCTTAGTCTGTGTATTGAACTATTTTAATTTACTAATTACTCTATTATAGATAATGATCTTTAAATCATCCATGTATGTCCCCTTTTTATTTTATAGAATCATATGCCATTGCTTGTTTCCAAGTAAATTTCAAATGCAATTACAAAAAAAATCATTGTATCAGATGCATGTTATCTGAAGTTTATCAAAATTCAAATTGAGCACAATAAAAATTGACTAAAAAATGAACAAAAAACTAATAGTCAATCACAACAAACAAAGTCTCTCAAATATAGCATCTACTTAAGGTCAACAAAAAAAATATCAATATTATCACATATACCGAATCAAAATGTACTCAAAACACAAACAATTTTGTGATCTAGATCAAATATTTTTTGCATTATTAAAAGTTTTGTAACAGTACAAATTCAAAGAAATGAATAAGTTATCTGAGCATTAACTGATTCTAAAAGTTAAGAAATCGAAACATATAATATAGATTAATAGTTTTTCTCATGTTGCATTGCATGTTTTAAGGAAAGAAAACAAGCTAAAGCAACAAAAAAATAAAACATGCATAAAACCATAAAAAAATTGCATAGTGGTATATGATATTCAGTTACAGAGAAAGCACATGAATATATTTTCAAAGATAATGGAGATAGCTATATTGAATACAAGTTATATTTCATATATCATCCATGTGTGGTTTGTAAGTACTATGGACAAATTTGTAAACCATGTGTGGTTATGATAAAAGTTATAGATCAAAGATCAAGCTAGATGTAAAAAAATATATGTAAATTTGTTGTTCTTGTCACTTTCATAATTATAAATATTTTTACTTAGATTTTGACATCAAATATGTATCCTATAGTTTATAATGTAGATGTGCAATGTTCTATATACTCAGTTACTCAACATCTTATAGAGAAATGAAAAAGCAAGGACAACATCAGTTTCTATTAGCATCACCAAGTAGAAAAAACCAAATGATAAAAAGCAAAATAAAATAAACACTACACATATATAGTAGCTCAATATTTCTTGGCTCTAAAAAAATTATAGCTTTCAATCAATGCACCTGTTGCATTGTTTTTTTGTCTATGCTGATTTTTTTTTACAATTCATCAAACTAAAAAAAAATTCAAAACATAAGAAGTAAGGAGTACTTGCTAATAGATCTGATGATGTTATCTACAATAAGTGGGAAGCTGCCATGTAGTTGAAATCATTGTAGAAAAAATGTGGCAGCTAATATATCTTACTTGTATTGATCAAAATAGATTTTAATGAGTTATGAGAGCTTTTCTTTTAGGAGTGTTTGATTAAAAATGAAATCTATTTGTCCATTTTCTATTTTTACAATGCATTGTAGTGAATTCTAGTATGAATACATTTGATTTTGTTGACAATTTATGCAATATACATGATTAGATGTTGAAGGTGTGTCAGCCATGATCATGAGATTGTAATGGTTGCAGAATGGTTGAAAAGGTGACACAAGCATTTTTTGATTTCAAGAGGCATTTAACCTTCAAATCAAAATCATAAATTGTCATATTCTCAAACTATTAAAACTCTAATGTTTGTTTCTAATCAATGTTTTTTCTTTCTCACTAAAAGCATTGAGTCAGAGATAGATACTAGCTTCAACATTGTTTTTTGCCAAATTTTTTAAATGAGATTTTATATAATTGTAATTTAATATATCCATAAATGTGGACTACCATACATGAATCAAAAGGGTGCATTTGATACCATTCTTAATAATGTTATTGAACAACAATATTGGTGTGTTCGTTGTTGACAATATTTATTAAATACGAGAATATAGATGTTTGTAATTATCTTATAAGACAATCTACAAAGAAATTGTTTAATGTCAGTATTTTGGAAAACAAAGTGAATATGTAAATGTTAGCTCAAAGTAAGTAACATTTTTCAAGATGAAAAACAAGAACTATAATATTCTATCACTAGCACTTATAGTAGCCATGTCTTTTTCATTTTTACCATCTTTGAAACAGAGCTCATATTAATTGTAACATTTTTTATATTTGACTATTATAACAGCTAATGAGCCTACTACATATGCATTATATGATTGCACAAGATGATGTATCATTATATCTGGAGTGATTTTATGCTCGTTGCATACAATTAGAATGTTTTCCACAACTGATTTTATGTTCAAGATAACACAACATTTAGCATCACCTCTTTCATATTGACTTCTATTTTTATCCTAAACTCTGTGATGCAGATACTATTACTAGCTAAAAAATAGGGAAAAAACTTATCATTCAATTTGTTGTTGATATTGATAGTTACTATTAATTGACCAAATTTGTCAACAAGGTTTCCATGCATTATTTCTACCGTAGATGGCAAATTTGGATTCTTTATGAAACCAACACCATAGACAAGTGATACATCCCCTTGAAAAAAAATGCCAATTTTTTTTGAGAGGTCGATGATTGAAACCAGTATGTTTTACTCTACATTTGCACTGTAACAATAGCTTTAAAATTGAAGCCAAGAATACAAATATTTTATATTATTGTATAATGACATTTTTTTCTTTGTTTCAATTAAAAACCTAAAAACAAATCACAAGTTTCATGAGAAAAAATAATATACTTGTTATGGATGTTAGTGTCCCACAGTAAGTTGGAAAAATAGAAAAATTACCATTTTTGTGGTTTCTATTACTTTGATATTGTTTCTAGGTCTATACTTTATTATACAATATTTACTTGGTTTACCTCTATTTGCTGGTTGATATTTTCTTCCACTCCCATTTATAGTTTTCTATTTATGGTACAACAACATTATTGACATCCTAGATTTTGAAAATTTTAAAGAGAAAAAATGGAACAAAAATAAATTGTTAGTAAACAAACAAATTAAATTATCACAACTAGAAAAAAATATTATCATTTTCATTTCACCTGTTTACACATCATGCTCAATGTATTTGGTTGGATCCATATCCACCTTCTTGGATACATTTTTTTAACTTTCATAAACATCTTTTCGATTTAAAAACTAAAAAAAAAAGAATAAAAAGAAACAATGCATAATATAAGTGATGTATTTTGTCTATTGCTCTGTGTATTTATCTGTTTACATGTGTACAATTACTTATGGATTATGAAAAAATCTTGTATCTATTCTATATGTGACATTTCTAACTGACAAATAGTAAGAACAAGAATCATAAGTATTCAAAAATAATAACCCGTAATGTCTAAAAATAATGTATTACCATTCTAGCATGTTTTATCATGCAATTTTTGTTTATTAAATTATGCACATGCCTAGCTCTATATCTAGTGTATAATTTTTTTTTATAATTTCATAAATAGTTTATGATTGCATACAAATGCAAATACAATTTATCTATGTATAATGTAAGTGACATACATTAATTTTTTTGTTCAGATTTTTTTTTTTTTTTAATTTGCTATTGATTATTGATAGTAACAAATTATATTTTATAGCTATACTTGGTGCATGCCAATGACATCACACAAGGTAAACAATAACTTTTTCATCTTTACAAAGTCATTATTATTTTTTTTTCAAAGAAAAAGTCAAAGGCAACCTGCATGATGGTCTGTCTAATAGGCATCACAAACACTGAATCAAGTATTATATATATTTGTATTTGTTCAAAATTTATCTATTAAAGTACTTGCATCTATTTTTGTCATATTTGATATCAAATAATAACCATGCCTATACATTTTTTTAATTAATTGTCTAGATATTGTTTGATGAAGCATGTCAATATTGAAGTCACCAACAAATATGATATTGGTTTCAGGTGGAAATCCAACTATTATTCTATAAATACCAATACATAATCTATTGTCGCATTCAGTACTAAATAAATATTTACTATCTATATCAATGTATCTAAATATAATATATCATGTGTCATAGTCTCCATGTTCAGTGTAGCAAATACTTTATTTTTTCTCAATACAATTTTTTTTAATAAAGTATGACATTATCCCATGCACATCCATTGGTAGGCGACAGTCAAAATTTTTTGTAAGAATCAAAGAATTTTATATTTGTATAGTTATCATTTATTGAAAACATAAATTTTTTGCTTCCATAAGTTCATATTCATGTGTGATACATTCTAGATGAAATCATAAAATTCATGCATTCAGTGAGAAAATAGTGAGGCTATTACATGTTTCAAGAACATTGACAAAAAGTGGCATCCACTATGTAGAATTTTCTAATCTTTACATGTCAACATTTAATTTATTATCATAAAGTTGTCAAGTTATAAATTATTCACTAGATATAATGATTTAATATTTTTACTCATGAAAGTGCAGTATAAACAAGTCCATGCCACTTGACACTGGTAGGATCAAACACTAATGCATCCATTATAAGACCTTGTGATCTATGTATTATTCAATCACATGTTATTTATACTGAAAACTATTCACGTATGGTTTCCATAATTTTTTTAATGTAGATTTTCCTTGAGATTCTTATATTGGAATCCAATTTTTGGTAATCTGGTCATTGTAAAACCTCTACAAATTTTTTACATTACAACATTCCCATTTTAATGTCATTGAATTTTATCCAAACTATGTCTACATGTCTAGGTGTATAATGATTGATAATTCCATCAAAACCATTCACCAATCCATCTTGTACATCATAATTTTCACCAATATTTTTCATTTCAAAATAATTATATCAGGCAAGTAATTATTTTTATTATTTTTAGAAATTTCATCAAATAAATTCTTCTTTTTGTCAACAACATTCAATGTATAAATATGTCCTTTGATAGGTGCAAGCATTTTCAAAATATGTTTTTTAACATCATCATCATTATGAAATAAGAATGGAAATGTTGGTCCATAATGAAGAGATCTATATCATACATTATTCAAGTATTCAATGTCTAATATTGTTTGTTGACAAGTTTTGATGTGGTTCAAGATGAAAACAAAATGAATATCACTTTTATGAATGACTTGTCAAAGCTGAAAGCATTTTACATTATTCTACGATATGTTCTTAGGGGTAATCCTGATTCACATGAACCTCAAATAGGAACAATGATGAACCTAATTATTCCTATGGGCATCCTTTTTTGTTTTTCCCCCTTTTACCCCCATGCCCCCTTTACCTCCACTCATTTCCTCTTTCATTCCTTCCACTTCCTCCATCTCCCATCCACCTCATTGTCTACCCTTCACCACCATTTTAGCTACACCTCCTACACCCCCAAAAACCCAAGGGAAGGCCTTGAGGTCACATATGCCATAAATAGATGTCTAGGGTGACCTAAATGTGTAGTGGAGTTTTGATAGAGCCTCCAAGAGCATGAAGAGGATGCTCATTCAAAGCTTAATTTAGAAGGGTAACACAATGATATGGCAGACCCATCAGGATCTATTTTCACTTACTAAGGTGAATATTTCTACTAGAGAAGATAAAATGGCCAAGGACCCCTTGTTCATCCTTTGAACTACCCATGACATGTCCAAAAAAATCCTCAATGACATGCAGATCCAAGTCCAGACTCTGAGGCCCAAGTGAAGATCACATTTATAATAGGATTAATTAGGAAGGTCAAGGATGCCCTTCTACTTTTCTCAATCCTAAGGAAAGTAGTGGGGACTCAAGCTGAGACTGATATAATTATATAGAGGACATAGGATGAAGAGAATCATAGAGATTGATAAAAAGTATTAGAAGTTATAGGTTATGGTCAACAAGGGGATATTCCTAGAGCTAAAACTAATGCCAACCTTGAATTTGAGGTTGTACCAAACTTATATCAGAATCATGAAAGCATCGATGGAAGAGTGGCTAGCCTTGGCCCACACTACTATAGAATCCTTGGAAGATAGTGAAAGAAGATATTGATTTAACTTCAAGAGGTCAATATATTAATTCCAATCTAATCAAAAGGAACTTTACTTGACCAAGGGGAATTCAAAGTCTACCTGGGTTAATTCAACTAGGTTATGAGGGAGAAAATGGCTAAGGCAAACCAGGAAGAAGCCAAAAGGGTGTTACATCTATCAACTGAGTCTATTACAAGCATCAACCAAGTTTTAGCAGTTTAGGGCTCAATGGAATTAGATTACGAGGTCTCCCAAAAACTATTAACTTAGGTATAAGTGGTCTTCATGGAGCCTCTAATAAATGTGGCCAAGATGGACAAGGTGTTCAATCTCATGGTAGTTGCACTAAAATTTGGGAGTGCCCAATTAAATTAGTTGAGAGACAACCCCTATTAGCCACCTCTACATGTTTGGAGGTGGTCCATATAGATTTGTTATGGGTTTCTTGGGATTTAATTTGGTTCAATTTTTTTAATATGGTTCTAACTGTAATGAGTGACCATCATGGCCCAGGATAGGATCCTCATGATTTTTGGAGGTGAGCCCCAATCCTTATCTATTTATAAAGGAGTTGTATTATATTTTAGGGTCAACCAAAAAATGCTCAAAAGTGTTATTGGATTATTTATAGTATTTCACCTATGTTTCCTTCTACACTTTATATTATAACAATGACCCATATCGATTATTGTAAAAGCTTTTCACTCTTTTAATGAAGACAAAAGTTTTTCTTATAAAAGGGCCTTTTCTATGTATAGTTTTATTTTATCTTTAGATTTAAATGATCAAAAGTGCCATGATTAATTGGATTAACACCTTTTCACTTTATGTATGTCATGACTATGATGTTCTTGCCTATTATATTCTCTATGTGAATTATTTCATTCTCTTCTAGAAGTATTGATCATTTATGTGCTTAGCTCCAAGTTTTCATATATTATTTTTATATTCTTGACAATAAACCACTAGTACTAATATTTGGTATGAATTCACATTGAATACATACTCCCATTTCTCTCAGACTGTCCCTAATGTATGCCCTTGGAGGTAAAACTCTAGTGAAACTTGGTATATAGTGGTATAATTATGTCAAAGTCGCTTAGTTCAATGACTATTACATTGATCTCATTTTAGACCTAGAGGCATCCTTTTCTACCTTACCCTTCCCTCTCTTTTATGTTTATTTAGTGGTTTTAGAATCCCCTTTTACCCTTGTGTTTAGAAATAACACACCCAATACTCAAACTATTCATAGCTAAATTTAAACCATGAAAAACATAATGTATTAAACTTTCGATTGAAATAATACATCTCTTGTAGACTATTTACACAGACTCTATTTTTGAAGTCCAATACCCGTAGTCATGACCTGGGATGATCCCAGATTAGTCCTAAAATGGAGGATAAAAGTTTTTATTCATCTTCACCTCTCTCTTTTCAAGGAACACCTAATCTCATGGGCATCTCGTGGTAAGGAGCAGATTGGATCGAATAATAGAATATGTTGTATTCATGTTCTTAACTACAACAAGATTTTTGAAGCATTGTTATGTTTATGTTATTGGTTAAGATTATTTGATTTAATACTAATAAGATTTTATCATAGTTTTGGCTACTCATGTTTTTTATTGTTTATTTTGCTAAGGCCAAGCAGAGCTCTAGAATGATGGCATACATCATGATTTTGCTCTATCAATGTTTTCATATTGTTACATCCTGAATTCTCACTAAAAAAATTTATTTAATTATCTATGGATATTTATAATTGGTTATTTGATTTTAATATTATTTGATTTATCTATAAGTCATGTTTTTATGGGATAGATGTATGTTACTTTAATTTCATGATTATATCTCTATGAGTTAGATATATTATATATACTTTTTAATGCGATCATGTTGACTTGTTATTTCAGTAATATTTTATGAGATATGTCGTGATGTTATGAACTAATTACCTACTTGTTGTGAGTTTGATGTAGGAGAGACTCATCCCTTAGAGCATAACAAAGGGAGAGCATCATTGGAGAGGGTGGCATATATGTAGTTGTTGGGAGATGATAGAGTAGTGGCTAAAACCTTGCACACACCATGTAGCTAGTACATGTTATATGCATAGTTTTAATGATTAAAGTTATTACATTTTTAATGATTGTTTGCATTTAGATAATTATTTATACATACTAGCTATGTGTTAGCATGATTTAATGCTTATGCGTAATTAATCTTGTCTGATTATGTTATGTTGTGATAATGTGTTCATGACTATTAATGTTTTCAAAAATGTAAAGTTGTGTGAACGTGTATGTAGACTAATTCTTATGGATTTAGAATGTTTTAGAACATAAGCTAGCTATCATTATTATACTTCAAGAATGTTACTTACTATTAAAAAATATCTTTGATCTTATATTAGTCCATTGTAATTAAGGTCATAACATTAGTTATTTTTACTAGATTAGTTTAAAGATTTCATAGTTAATAGTGATAAATCATAATTAATGATTAAATGGGGTAACTATTATTATTAAGTTAGAAAAAAAAATAAGAAAAACCTCATAAAAATAAATAAAAACAAATAAAACAATGGTGTGGTGATATAAATAGAATAAAACAAGTATTTTTAGTTTTGCTTTAAGGTAAATTAGAGAGAATAAGAAGACTTAGTGGTTTATGAAAAGATTCCGAAAAAATAGGAAAATAATAAAAAATCATGGGAATAAATAAATAAAAGGGGAAAATGTATCTTTAAATAAAATCCAATACTCATACAAAGAATAAGAAGAATGGAGAGAGGTACAGCATAGGGAGAAAGAGTAAGAGAAATACAAAAGGGAGGCATGGCATAGGAGAAGAGAGAGAACAATGGAGTATAGAGGAGAAGGAAGAGCATAGGGGAGAACAATTCCAAGTGGGAGCATTACTAGTTAGGCACCATTATTCTTGTGAAATATTTAAATTTTTATGTAATTTTATAATTGTATGGACTATGTAAACCATTCAATTGGGTTGGCAGTTTGATATTTATAGTTATGAAAATAAATATGTGTGAATGCTATATATAATAGTAGAGTGATTTTTTTATAGGCATAGTCAACTTTTAGACTATGTTAATATTTGAGTGAATTAACATCAAACCATGTATATATATAGAACCATATATTTTGCATATACTACTAAACCTATAACCTGATTAAAACATATATATTATCCCAATCATAATGTTGTGTATAGTGATCTAGTAAGTAGCGAACTGTATATTTATATATATCAAACTATAAATCTATGTATATAGAACTGTATATATATGTGATGATTTTCATTCAATAGAGAATTGTAAATAAAAATAAATGAGTATATAGTGAATACTCAATGATTTTATACTATAGATAAACTCAAAAATTTACCTATACCATATTTTATAAGTAAGATGACTCCCCTAAAACTCATTTTCACTAAGGCAGATGTGTGTGTGTGTGTGTGTGTGTGTGTGTGTGTGTGTGTGTGTGTGTGTGTGTGTGTGGTCAATGCCATCTAATACTATAATTTGTGGAGCTAAAATTATATTTATGTTAAAGGCATCCATTAATTCATAAGTTAAGATTATATGGATAATGTTTATAATCTGGATTTAAATATTAGTAATAAGTATAAATTAGCATTAACATTTGTATATAATTTAATTAAAGTATAAACTAATGGATCTATTTATAATATGTTATATATTAATTTCCATTAATATCGCAAATATTAGTGGAATGATCTATTTATAACTATGGCGTACTAGATATTAATGGAATGAATTATTTATAAGTATGGTATACCAGATATATGCATTAAGATACCATAACAAATATAGATATGGACTATTGTACTAGAATTTATATAATATTTTATTGTAATAGCATATCCCTTAGTGTAATAGCTCAATAATATTAATAAATAACTTGTCACAATGAAAGAGTGTAATAGTGATATATTAATGTCCCTATATGGATATCTGAGATTACGATGTGAACTAATGTTAAAATGTTATTGTAGATTATAGTTTTAGGATATCCTTATGAGTTATACATATTTATTTGATTATATGTATATTAATGCTAATCATATTTAGCTATTATATATATATATATATATATATATATATATATATATATATATATATATATATATATATATATATATATATATATATATTATTACCATGTGATGTTTTATGCTTTAATGATTTAATCTGAGAAAATATTTAGGGATATATATGGTATAAGATTATAAGTAACATCCACATGAGAGGTATGCATATAATTATCCCTCGATAGTATAATAATTAGTACCATTCTTGATTGATTATGAATATCACTATGATCTTTTTATAAATATAATGGGTTAATAATGAGTTTTATCAATGAATGTATGTAGATAAGATCCATAGGTATATTGAATACATATAGATAAGTATACATACGATGAATATATAATGACATCAAGGTAAAAGTGAATACTCCACTAATTGGTATTCTCATTATACAGATGAAACTGGATAATAGATCTAGATTATATAGATAATCTATCTATTACATTATAAATATTAGCTATTACAATATTCAAATGTTGTATATTAAACAAATAATGGTTCTAGATGTACCATATGGATGTTACTGGGACGTTACATTTAGATAATAATTTGAATATAGCTATATTTTTAAATATAATTTAGCTAAATTGATAGAGGTGTTCTTATATCTGTTATCAATAATAAAAAAATCATAGGTTTTCAAAGGATATAAAACTATAACTATATGAATGTATCCTACTAAAATTATAAAATGAAAGGTTGTGTTTTCAATAAGTTTATGTCTCCTTTATTATGAATTGATGTTAAAATTAAGTAGAGTATACATGAGAATGTTGAACTATGATTGTTTATCATAGAATGTACTATGTTGTATCTACTTACAAAATTAGAAATATACAGTTGAAGATGTAATAAACCTAGATGGTATGAGATATACATTTATTTCTTATTTTATTTATGTGACAAATAATATAGTGATGATTCACTCATACATTTGATAGACTAAATGTATACATTTTGATTACTCCTATGTTTATCATGTTTTATGCTTATTACTAGCAAGTAATCTATATGAACTTATTGGTTATGGTTATATTAATCAAATCTTGTATTTCTGGTACTGAGTAAGCAGTGAGACAAACTTCACTAGCTTACTAGCATCACCAATGCTAGATGAAAGTAATCTGATCAAGTGGTGTGTTTAAAATTGATTGATCCTTGGGATCAATGACTATCAAAAACTTTGGCCAAAGTAATGTTAGTTAGACATTATCATTTCATATGTATGATTTAATGTTTTATGTGCTATCATGTTAAAATGGATTTGTTTATGGTACACTACATGTTCTTAGAAATCATACATCACACAGGTACTAATTTGTCTCCCTAGAATCTCACACCATAATTATCTACTCATCTATGAAAGGAGGCCCATTCCCTAATGAGGGATTGTACATGTGATTCATGGTCTGTGTTTGATGTGGAAAAGTGCTCAGATGATGCTCTTCCTCCCCATAATAGTCATTTTTTAGAGATGACACATGAGATTACCATAAATACTAGAGTTCAAAGAACTCATACTCTATGAAGCCATGTATCTTGTATATTTTACATTATATTGTATTTATTATTATTGAAACATTATCTCTAATGAGATATAAATATTTATTTATTGTACATTGATAGTAGTGGCTATATATTTGTACCAACTGTGGATAGATATTTACAATTACTTTCTATATTCAATTATGATCTGTTTCATATGATGATAGTGACCATTAATGGATAGATGTCACTTGCTTATTTTATAGTTATCATCATTAGAGTATTTTATCTATATCACTAATTAAATTTTATTGGTGTAATCTAATGAAAGAATACATTGATTAAATTTTGAAAAAAAATCATGTTATTCTAGGTAGATTCAAGTGGGGATGTTACATGTGATATCAAAGATATGGCTTGAACTCTAAGAATGAATGTGCCCACTAAAATTTTAGTATATTTCTATTTTCTAGAAAGGAGATGGTGAAAACTAGATTATTTGAAGAGGATCTATCAAATGTCAATGATAGTAAC
Organism: Torreya grandis; assembly: GCA_037957365.1. NCBI lineage: Eukaryota > Viridiplantae > Streptophyta > Pinopsida > Cupressales > Taxaceae > Torreya > Torreya grandis. The sequence goes on along the minus strand of JARHVA010000873.1, from coordinate 1,802,620 downwards.
CCTCAATTCGATCCTAAATAATTTGACACTGAGCATGCAGTAAAGTTGGATCAAATTCTCATAGCCATGAATGAGACTAGGGACTGGATTACAACCCTCAAGTAGAAATTTCATGGCCATTAAGAGGAATAAAATTAGGATAAACCTAAAAATCATCCCCCTGAGCAAGAAAACCCTCAGGATGTGAGAGCATAGGTAGTTGCAGAGTTGACTAGAGATATGAAAAAGGTAAATCCACCTAAGTTAGATGGAACTATTTTGGGTGATGGAGCTGAAGCATGGTCAATTGATATGGAGAAGTATTTTGATATTTGAAACTAATATGAGGTCACTAAATTAGTTTGAAGAGCTTTCCAGTTGGATAGTGCATCAACTATGTGGTGGTCCAACAAGAAGTTGGAAATGAATCTTAACTCGACCACCACTACATGGAAAAAATTTGTGACTTTGTTTAGATCATAGTGGTTTCCATAATTATACTTTGACTATATGCTTATAGATTTTTAAAATATAAATCAAGGAGACTTATCAGTGAATGAGTATTGGGAGCAGTTCACTAAACTTTTGAAGTATGTACATCAGTAGTAGGCAGATGAGATTTTTATAATTAGGAAGTTCATCATCAGATTGAAACCCTAGATCAATGGAGAGGTGGATGTTCATGGACCTCCGACCATAGACAAGGTCTTTGAGAAGGTAGTCAAGTAGGATAAAAAGATAAAATCTCTTTCACAAGCCAGGGATAAGTTTAGAAAGAAGTTTGGAAGTTATAAAATAACTTTCAAAAAGAGGAACTAGAAACATAGGAGTGGAGACTTTAGGAAGAGGTTAAAAATTAGAATGCCAAATTCAATAATGGTTCAGGCAACAAGAAAATGGGCAATGGTTTCAAAGGCAGTTTCAAAGGAAACTAATAGGTTGAGAGGAAAGGACCACCTGAACATTGCTTCATATTTAGATATGACCATTATGCTCATGAGTGTACTTAGGACAAGTCAAAGAAAAAAGGTTTTACTCCTCAATAGGGAAATTTTTAGTAGCATATTCATGCAATCATTGATAATCAATAAGATGAATTCTAATCTTAACCCATAGACCTATCAAGTATTTTGTTTGAACATCAAATTTTCATTTTCATAGACATAGGGGATACATAATGTTTTATATCTCCTAAAATGATTAGTAAGTTATCTAGAAGAGCTAGAGTAAAGGCAAATGCATAGTTGATATAATATGGGAATGATTCAAAAGTCATGGTTAACAAGTGTTTATTTGAAGTACAGATTAGGTTGACCAAATTCACAATAATAGTGAATCTATATATAACACCACTAGGGTCATATGATGTGATCCTAGGAGTCAACTAGCTTGCAAAACATAAGGCCAAGGTTGAATGCTCTACCTGAATAAGGTTAAGTTTCTAGATGATTTTAGATATTAGACACAAATTGAAGGTTAGAATAGATATTTTTTAGGCTCAAGAAAATTTCTATTATGCAACTCAAGAAGGCACAGGGAAAATGATACCAAGCATTTATTGTCAAGATGTATTTTTGGAAGAATTGTCAAGATTGCCTTCTAAATGAGAGTTTTATTTCTCAATTGATGTCATACCTACATGAAGACCATAGTCCAAGTCACCATACAGGATGACAATCACTGAATTAGTTGAATTGAAGGCTCAACTCTAGGAATTGTTGTCAAAAGGGTTAAACAAGCCAAGTGTGTCACCATGGGGTGCACTAGTTATCTTTGTCAAGAATAAGGATGATACTCTTCGACTTTGCATATATTATAAAATGTTGAATAAGTAAAATATAAGAAATATGTATCTACTACCTTGTATAGATGATGTTTTCAATCAAATGTGGGGAACAATGGTATTTTCTAAGATTGATCTTAGAACTAGATATCATCAGATGAGGAAATTCTTAAAACAACATTCAAATCTCATTATGGGCACTATGAGTTCACAGTGTTACCATTTGGGTTTAAAAATTCTCTGATAGCATTCATGAATCTCATAAATAGTGTATTTAGATATATATAAATCATTTTGTTATGGTCTTTCTTGATGACATTATTATATACTCTAAGAATGAAGAGGAACATCTTTAACTAGTTTTATAGTGGTTGCATAAGCAAAAGTTGTATGGTAATTGTCTAAGTGTGCATTTTTATAGAAGAGAGTATAATATCTAGGACGTATTATCTCTATAGATGGAATTTCAATAGACTTGACAAAGATAAGAGCCATTATGGAATGGTCAATGCTAAATAATGTGCATCAGATAAGGAGTTTTATGGGATTAATAGGCTATTATAAGAAGTTTTTTTTGAATTTTTATAGGATAGCTAATCTGATTACCTTTCTGTAATGAAAGAACCAAAATTTTATTTGGTCAGATAAGTGTGAAGTAACTTTTTAAGAATTGAAAAAAGGCTTATTTCAGCATAAGTTTTAAGATTTCCTAATCTCAATGGTCAATTTTTCGTGATAAAAAATGCATATGGGGATGGACTAAGAGGAGTCCTCATGCATGATGAAATATTAGTAGCTTATGAATCAAGGAAGCTAAAGCCTTATGAGGTAAACTATGCCCCTCGTGACCTAGAACGTATATCAATTGTGGATGATTTTCAATTTTGGTGGCATTATTTGTTGAGAAATTTATTTAAGCTCAAGATGGATAACTTGGGACTCAATTACATATTCACCCAACAAAGTATAAATGTTCATTAAAGACGTTGGCTATAGCTCTTATCTGATTATGATTTTCATATCAACTATATCAAATGTAAGGAAAATAGAATAATTAATGTCCTTAGTCATAGGAGGTACATAGCATCTATGGATACTATCAGGAGTAATTTTAGGGATCGAGTGATCAAAATCTTTCCAAGAGATAAATTATATGATCAGGTCACAAAAGCATTATTTGAGAATGATCAAAATCCTAGATATGAAGGATTCAAAATAGAGAATGATTCTCTTTTACATTACAATGGAAGGATGTATGTGCCAGATTGAGAGAATATGTAGAGCATAGTGCTAAAGGAATTTATGAATGCCCCATATTTAGGACATCCAAGAGTAACCAAGCTCATAGTAGAGTTTAGATCATTGTATTTTTTGAAAGGAAAAAAGAAATTTGTAGTGGATTTTGTGTCACATTATCTAGAATGTCAGTAAGTGAAAGATGAACATGTGCATCTGGTTGGTTTGTTATATCTACATGATATATCAGAATAAAAGTGGTAGGTGATTAGTATGGACTTTGTCCAAGGTTTAACATTGTCTTGAAATAGGCATGATATGATCTTGGTAGTACTTGATAAACTAACCAAGGTGGTATATTTTATCTCAAATAATTTGATAGATGATGCACCTACTCTAATGAAGCGGTTTGTAAAGAAAGTGTATCAATTGCATGGATTTATAGAGAAGATCATTTTAGATCATGATCTGAATGTGACTTGTAGATTTTGGATAACTCTAAATTCAACTTTGGGTATGAAACTAAAATTTATCCTTACATATCACATAGAGACTAATGGTTAGACTAAGCAAGTTAATCAGGTGTTAGAGGATCTTCTTCGTATGTATTGCAATGAATAACAATACAAGTGGGAAGATTATATTTTATTGGTTGCGTTTACATACAAAAAATCATACCAATCAGCTATGAAGATGGCACCATTTGAAGCATTATATGGGAGAAGGTGTAGGACACCAATTAGTTGGGACAAGTTGGAATAAGGGTAGTCTTTAGATCTGAGATGATTTCAGAAATGGAATATCAAGTTAGTTTAGTGACATTTTCCTTAGTTAGTGCTTAGATGGAATTATAGTTAGGTGATATAGTTCTATAATAGTTATGTAGTTACAATTACAAATTGATTCCATTGTATATATACACCTCTTGCATATGAATAATATCATTCATGCATTGTGCTACTTCATAGTGGTATCAGAGTAGGATTTTTGAGCAAATATGGGTTAGATTAAAGTTTACTCATGTGCAGTTCTACGAGTCTGAGATTTTTTCATGTTCACAGTGTAAGCTATTTGTAATATGGTCAAGTCTTTCCCATCTAATTTTTAAAACCATTTCATTTTACATTCAAGTTTCTACTCTGCTATTCCATGTGCCTCAAGTTAAAGATTCAACTTGCATCAGATTTTGATGAGGGGATGTAAAGATTTTGGTGGAGGATATTAGAGAGTTGAATCCAACTATTTTCTATTGTAGATTACTTATAAAATTGTGTACCTCATCCTATCCCATTTAGATAACCAGGCCTTTTCTCCTATCAGACTTATCAAATCATTCAATCCTTGTTTTAGTGAATCAATCACATGTTATCTCTACTTGATATGGTAAAAATAATGATCTTCACTACACATGATGATTATACATATTACTTCAAGTCTTAATTTTATGATCTTATACCAAATGGGCACACAAACCATGATATTTTCATCTATAAAGATTATGAGTTCACAAGTTATTATCACATCATTCTAGTACTAGTAGCCAAGACCAATCAGATCTGCATCCTTGGGTCCTACCTTAGCCACAGTATATCGGCTAGTTGTTTTTTGCATACAGTCTGTACAATGAATTTTTGAGTATTTAAAGGATCTTTATTATCATACTTTTCATATGGTCATCATTATTAGTGTGTCTTTGTTTATAAATTTTGTAAGTTCAAACTTAGTTATGTGTCAAATTAAAATTAAGTTGATATAAGGTCCTTTAATGTTATTTAGTAATGATTAAAGTTTTGAGTCCTTTATGTCGATTATGTCGATTATGTGTCATAGACATAGTTTTAAGTTGTCAAATTAGTACATGGACAAATCCTTATTTAAGAGTCTTTCATTAATTTTTAGGTCCATTGTCAACTTAAGTTTAATGTTAGTAGTTTGGTATAGTTAGTCACTTATTTATATTTTTCAAATCTAGAGTCAAAGGTGTGCTTGTCAAAGTCATTAAAAAAGTAAAAAATTCATAATGAATCAAAGTGTCAATTTTATGTCAAATTTGTCAAAATTAAAATTAGTTATTTGTACAAGGATTCACTATCATTTGTATATGACATCCTGAGACTGAGGAAAATGTCATCAAATGTCAAATGGTTCCAAACTAAGGGAGGATTTCTCTTCAGCAAAATCATGCAATTGAGCTTCACCGACACATTCACTAAGTAAGCAACTTCATCAACTAGAGGTTGGAGGATACACAGAGGATAGAAGACAACTTGTATCCTCTCATGAGTTACCTACGCTGGGGTCACATCATTACTATGGTGATAATTTTTGATGTGTTTATTTTATGTTTTACAGTTTGTTTTTCAATAAAGTACTGAGCATTATTTTCTAGTTTGGTACCTCCTAAAAAAGAAAATTATGGGGAGAAAATTCACTAAAGTAGTGCTTAGTTCTTGGAAAAGGGTTTGTGGAAATCTTAGAAACCACCAACTTCTATAAAATAGTTGAGACCACTTTCTACCTCCAGGTTCATGGTCAACTTGTAGTAGAAAACCATAAGGGTTTGTGGTAATCCTAGAAACCATCAAAGGTGTTAAGCAGAGAGATGTACTCCTATTACTTATAGTTTTTTCATAATCTTGAAAGGAAAAACCAAGTTGAATCTAAGACCATGAAGCAACAACTATAGCATCCCACCTCAAAAAGTGAGCATGCTACGTGAACAGTGTAAATATTTTTACAATGTTCTAAATAAAGGGGGGACCACTACTAGGAAATATGATGTTTGTAAAAATAATGTAATAAAGGGGGGAATGTTGGCATAACATAGATATTACATTGTTTAGTTAGTTTTGTTTAGTTAGTTTGGTGATTTGTTATAGCATTGGTTAGGTGCTTAGGTGTCATAATAATTAGGTGATACAATTTTATAACAGTTATGTAGTTACAATCACAAATTGATTCCATTATATATATACACCTCTTACATATGAATAATATCATTCAAGCATTGTGCTCCTTCAATAAAATCTCAAACTTCATTTATGTAATAAAGAGATGTCATAGTGCAAGGTCTTGTAGGACCAATACTCTGAAGAAAGTGCTACTTAGGAGTACTATGATGACTTCTATAGGTGATTTCCATGTTTATTTACTTAATTTGATACTTCATACTATGCTAATTTTCTAATGAACAATATTTTTAATTCATAATTTATGTTTGAATAAATTTCATCAAAACGATGACTCGCTTTAGGGGGAAGGATGTTACATCCCAATTCTTTGTTAAGAAAACTTAATTGATTATTCATGGACATTTATATTTGGTGATTTGATTTTACTATTATTTGATTTAGTTATAAGTCATATATTGTTATGGGATAGATTTATATTATATTTATTTCATGATTATATCATTATGAGTTAGTTGTGTGTATATGCTTTTTAATGTGATCATGTTGATTTGTTATTTTAATAGCATTTTATGAGATATGTCACAATGTTATAGACTAACTACTTGTTTATTATGAGTTTGACACAATAGAAACTCATCCCTCATAGCATGATGGAGGGAGAGCATCATCGGAAAGGGTAACATAAATAGAATTATAGGGGGATGATAGAGGAATGGATAGAACCCTACACACCACACATTAGCTAGTACATATTATATGCATAGTTTGAATGGTTAGTTTTGGTAAATTTTTAATGATTGTTTGCATTTAGATAATTTTTTATGCATACTAGTTGTGTGTTAGCATGGTTTAATGCTTATGTGGAATTAATCTTGTATGATTGTGTTATGTTGTGCTAATGTGTTCATGACTATTAATGTTTTCATAAATGTAAACTTGCATGAACATGTATATAGACTAAACCTCATGGATTTGAAATGTTTTAGAACATAATCTATCATTATGATACTTCAATAATGTCAATTACTATTAAAAAGTATCTTCGATCTTATACTAGTAATTTCTAATTAAGGTCATAACATTAGTTATTTTTACTCAGTTATTGAAAATATTTCATAGTTAATAGTGATAAATCAAAATTAATGATTAAATGGGGTAACTATTATTATTAATTCAGAAAATAAAAATATCAAAATCCTCATAAAAACAAATAAAATAAATAAAACAATGACGTGGTGATATAAACAAAATAAAACAAGTATTTTTATTTTTTCTTTAAGACAAATTAGAGAGAAGAAGACTACTTAGTAGTTTATGGAAAGATTCTAAAAAAAATAGAAAAATAAAATAAAAACATGGGATAAAATAAATAAAGGGAAAAAAATGTAGCTTTAAAGAAAATACAATACTCACACAAAGAATAAGAAGAATGGAGAGAGGTGCAACATAGGTAGAAAAAGTAAGAGAAATAAAAAATGGAGGCACAACATAAAATAAGAGAGAATTGTGGAGCATAGATGAGAAGGAAGAACATAAAGGACAATGATTCCAAGTGGGAGCATTACCAGGTAGGTGTCATTGTTCTTATGAAATCTCTAAATTTTTGTGTATGTATATAATTGTACAGACTGTGTAAACCATGCAGTTGGGTTAGAAGTCTAATATTTATAGTTATGAAAATAAATATCTATGTGAATGTTATAGATAATAACAAAGTGATATGTTTATAGGCATAGCAAACTTTGAGACTATGTTAATAGCAGAGTGATATGTTTATAGGCATAGCAAACTTTGAGACTATGTTAATAGCTGAGTGAATTAACATCGAACCATGTATATATATAAAGCCATATATATTACATATACTGCTAAACCTATACCCTGATTAAAGCTATATATTATCCAAATCATAAGGCTGCATATAGTGATTTGGTAAGTAACGAATTGTATATTTAAAGATATATCAAACTATGATTTTATGTATATAAAATTATATATATATATATATATATATGTATGTATGTATATATGTATGTATGTATGTATGTATGTATGTGGGGATCTGCATTCAATAGTGAAATGTATATAAAAATAAGTAATGAGTACATAGTGAATACTTCACAATTTTATACTATAGATAAACTCAACAATTTACCTATACAATATTTTATAAGTAATAGGACTCCCCTAAAACTCATTTACACTAAGGCAAAAAACTATATATAAATATATAACTCATATATACATTAAATGCCATCTATTACCATAATTTATGCTATCTAGATAATAGTACATCTAAGTACATCTGGCAATATTAGTGAAAATAAAATTATATTTATGTTAAACAACATCCATTAGTTTATAAGTTAAAATTATATGGATAATATTTATAATCTCAATTTAAATACTGGTAATAAGTATAAATTAGCATTAACATATGTATATAAGTTAATTAACTATATAAACTAATGAATATGTTTGTAATGTGTGTGTGTGTGTGTGTGTGTGTGTGTGTGTGTGTGTGTGTGTGTGTGTGTGTGTGTGTGTGTGTGTGTGTGTGTATGTGTTAAGATATCATGTATTAGCAGAGTGATCTATTTATAATTATGGTGTACTAGATATTAGTGGAGTGATCTATTTATAACTATGGTGTATAAGATATGTGCATTAAGATATCATAATGGATATATATATGGACTATTATAATATAATTTCTATAAAATTTTATTGTAATAACATATCCTTTAGTGTAATAGCTCAATAATATTAATAAATAACTTGTCATAGTGAAAGAGTGTAATACTGATATATCAATGTCTGTATATGGATATTTGATATTAGGATGTGAACTAATGATAAAATGTTATTATAGATTATACTTTTGGTATATCCCTAAGAGTTATACATATTTATTTGATTATATGTATATTACTGTTAATCATATTTATTTGGTATATATATTATTACCATGTGATGTTTTACGGTTTAATGATTTAATTTGAGAAAACACACACACACACACACACACACACACACACACACACATAATCCACATGGGGTGTTATACATATTTATGTGGTATAAGAATATAAGTAACATCCACATGAGAGGTATGAATATAATTATCCCTTGGTAATATCACAATTGGTACCTTTCTCGATTGATTATAAATATCACTATGATATTTTTAGAAATATAATGGGTTTTATCAATGAATGAATGTAGATAAGATCTATAGTTATAATAGATACATATAGATAAGTTTACATACAATGAAGATATAATGACATTATGACAAAAGTGAATATTCCATTAATTAGGATTCTCATTATATGGATGAAACCAATTAATGGATCTAGATTATATTGTTAATCTAGCTATTACATTATAAAGAATAGCTATTATAATATTCAAATGTTGTATATTAAATAAATTATGGATTTAGGTTCACCATAGGGAGGTTACTAGGACATTACATTTAGATAATAATTTGAATATATCTATATTTGTAAATATAATTTAGATAAATTGATAGAGGTGTGCCTATATCTATTTTGAATAATAAAAATATCATAGGTTTTTGAAGGACATAAAAATTATAACTATATGAATGTAGCCTACTAAAATTATAAAATGAAAGGTTTTGTTTTTGTTACTTTTATGACTCCTTTATTATGATCCGCTATTGAAATTAAGTAGAGTATATATGAGAATGCTAGACTATGATTTCTTGTCATAGAATGTACTATGTTGTATCTACCTATGAAAATTATAAATATGTAGTCTAATGTGTAATATATCTAGCTGGTATGAACTGTACTTGTATTTATTATTTTATTTATGTGACAAATAATATAGTGTTGATTCATTCATACATTTGATGGACTAAATGTATGCATTTTGATTATTCATGTGTTTAGCATATTGTATGCTTACTAGTAAGAAGTAATCTATATAAATATATTGGTTATATTTATATTAACCAAATCTCACATTAATGGTATTGAGTAAGTAGTGAGATGAACTTCACTAGCTTACTAGCATCACCAATGCCAGATGAAGGTAATCTGATCAAGTGGTGTGTTCAAAATTGATTGATCATAAAAATCAATGACTATTGAAAAATTTAGCCAAAGTAATGTTAGTTAGACATTGTCATTTCATATATATGATTTACATGTTTGTGTGATATAATGTTAGAATGGATTTATTTATGGTACATTGCATGTTCTTAAAAATCATATAGCATACGGGTATTAGCTTGTCACTCAAGATTACCACACCATCACTATCTACTAATCTATGAAGGGAGGGCCATTATCTAAATAAGGATTGTGCAGGGGATTGATTGTTTGCGGTTGGTGTGTAAAAGCACTTAGATGATGTTATTCATCCCCATAATAGTACTTCTTTTGAGATGACAATTGAGATTGCCATAGATACTAGAGTTCATTGAACACATGCTCTATGGAGCCATGTATCTTGTATCTTGTACATTGTATTGTATTATTATTATTGGAACATTGTCCCCTATGAGATGTAAATATTTAATTAGTGTACATTGATAGTAGTAATTATATATTTATACCAGCCATGGCTGGATATATGTAATTACTTTCTATATTCAATTATGATGTATTTCATATGATGATAGTGATCAATGATGGATAGATTTCACTTGCTTATTTTACCATTATCATACTTCTAGTATTTTATCTAGACTACTAATTTTATTTTAATGGTGTAATCTAATGAAATAATACATTGATTGATTTTAAAAAATCATGTTATTCTAGGTAGATCCTAGTGTGAATGATACACATAGCTTGAGTAGCATGATAGTTCTGGGTAATTAGAGCATCAGAATAATGACATGTGTCATCATCTTGGAAAGATAAAAACTATAGAGGAAAATTATGGAAAAATTCACTTGCAATTAAGTGGAACATCAAGATGATCATATGTGTCATCATCTTGATGATGCAAATTCTTTATAACATAAGGGAAGAACATCATAGCTCCAACCAAGGAGAGCACTATAATAGTGATAGATGTCATCATTGAACTCACTTGGAGAGCATATAAAAAAATCCCAAATCACAAAAATTCCATGCAAGTAGAAGCTTGAGATGATGACACATGTCATCACCTGGATCATCCAAAGTCCTTACATAAAAAGAGAGGAAAACAATATTTGAACACAAGCATCACATGGGAATGATGACACATGACATTATCCTATCCACATAAAAAATTTAGAGAAAAAGTGATAATTATGGTAGTTTTAGGAAATCATATATTTAGGATGATGACATATGTCATCAATGTGCTCACATGGTGTTATTACAAATATCAAAGGCAAGATAATACACTTGGCAATAATGAGACCATGAAATTTTAGTGTGTCATCATATAAAGTAGAAAAGCAATTGTATTATGACATATAATATTATCTCATCAATGTCTTGGCCTTAAAATTTGATCATATCATTATTTTTTTGATATTTTGAATAAAATCAATGAATTGTTGATAGGAATTTCAAATGGGGCTAGAAGTTGTGTGAGATCCACATGCAGTGGCGAGAGTCCCAGTACAAAATCAACCAAGTATTTTGAGATAGTGGAATTTATTTGTTATAAACAAAATATGTGACAAGTCTGAATAGTTTTGGTGAAGACCCTGAGCTTAGAATAGTTCTATGTAGTCTCTGAAAATTTTGTTCACGATAATTATTTCAACTATTTCTTTTCCTTTGTTTTATTGAGCAACAAGATTTTTGTTAGTCGGGGAGTGGGAGTTAAGTATTCTAACTATACACCACCTTCATTTCACCAATCAGTGACAGGCCCCTTTAATTTCCCTTTATAACTTAGGAGTTTTTGTTATTTTTATAAATCATGGTACTAATATTTTAGGTTGATTTTCACTTAAACCTCCCAGAGTCTAATTCTTGTTACGTGGAAATAGACTTGTCTTCCATGTAAAATTGAGATCTTTGTATCTAAAAATTAAATTTTAATGAATCATTTTCCTTTTTTTTACTTTATTATTTTATAAAATTAATAAAGCTTGACCAAATGAAGAGGTGACACATCACCAGTTGTCAGTCTAGATAATCCCTTGGACCTATCATAGATGTACGAGCCTGACCAAATGAAAAAGTGTCAGATCATCAGTTGTTAGTATGCCAAGTCCCCCAAACCTGTTAGAGAGATCCAAGATCAAGAGAGCTTAGTTGAATGAATATGCACCATATCACCAGTTGTTAGTATGGCTAGTTTCCCAGACCTATCATATATGTTAGGGCCCAAGAGAGATCAACCAAATAAAGATGTACAAAATCAATAGTTATCTATATGATGAGTCCCCAAGACTTGTCAAATATGTGAGGGCCTAAGAGAGCTGATAGAATAAAGAGGCACCATGTTTCTAGTTGTCAATATAGATATTCCCACAAACTTTCTAGAGATGTTAGAGATAAGAGGGACTGGCCTAATAAAGAGGCACCACATCACCAATTGTTAATGTGGCTAGTCCTATGGACCTATCAAAGATGTGAGGGATGGAGAGATCCTGATAGAATGAATAAGTGCCACATCACAAGTTGTTAGTGTGGACATTTCCCCAGACCTATTAGATATTTTAGGGCTTAAGAGAACCTAACCAAATGAAGAGGCATCACATTGTCAATTTTCAATCTAGCCAATCCCTTAGACATGTCAGAGAGGTCAGATCCTAAGAGAGCATAGTCAAATGAAAAGGTTCCAAGTCCCCATTTGTAAGTGTGATCAGTCTCCCAAACCTATCAGATATGGAGATACATGTTCCACATATATTTCTAATAATGACTAAGCTAATTTATTACCATGAAATAATATGTTTCAAGTTAGATTAATAGTATATATTATGTGTAATGAGAAATGAATCAGATCTACAAATCAATCCTAACTTAGAAAAGATAGATCCTATTGACACTTTTTATTGGGGATACATTAGATAGTTGGGGTCATGACAAATATAGATCTATAGACCTAATCAAGGTATCTCTTACCATAATAACATAATAAAAACTATGCAATAATCCTAACTAGGTCCTATGTTTTCATATTCACTAAACTAATAACAAGTAAAGCAAAAATCTAATCTAGTTCTCAACAAAGCTTGTGGCATAAAGTCAGGGTAATAAACATAAAAATTAAACATGCATTTAAGACATATACTCACATCAATGTATATAAAATTCTAATGCATGAAAGAGAAGTGTAAATGCATATCTATCTACTCTTATAAAGGAGGAATAAAGTTAAGAATACTTACCTTTGAAGATGAACCTATCGAGTAACAATCTCTCCCTTGGCCAAGGTGCTTTGAAAGAGTTTATTGTGGTATGTAAGGATGACAAGGATAAATCAAATATAGGTTACACAACCTATCAATGCATCTAAAAGACTTCTCTACAAGATAATATTCGTATCTCTAAAGAAAGTATGAAACCCTAAGCTTGTTCCTCAAGTAGAGTAGTAGATAAGTAGATGCACAATGTATCTTACTTCTTATTCTCTTCTCTTAAAAATGGTAAAATGATTGTGTATATATAGGTGGATCTAACGTTGAACCCTTTTAAAAGTTTCATTTGACAAGGTTGATCCAATCAAACTAGTATCATTATTGACAAAATCTCACTAGGTCATAGACTAGGTCAGCTAGGGGCTGACCTACACCCTTAATAAATTTTTCTAATAAGAGTACAAGGTCGACACAGGTGACATAGTTATATAAACTATAAAAAAGGGTTTTAGGTTAGGAAAAGGGATAATGAAGGTGATAAAGACTAAAGGAGTATGAAAAAAAGGAGGTAAAGATTAGGGGAATGGTTTTTAGGAGATAATTGTGTAGATATCAAGTGGAAAAAGGGACAACAATCCTACAAAGCACCTATGGTATACCCACCCCTTTCTAGGTGCACCCTTTAGGATGTGCACATAGAGAGATTGAGATTCAATGGGTTCCTGTAAGATAAAGAGCATCAATAATTGATAAAAGTTGGAAAATATTATGTGTATACATATGCTCCACTCAAAGCTCATCACGTGTCAAGTAGGTGCAATAGGGGATGGTGCTTCAAGAAAAGAAAATTATGATACATAATGTTGATGTTAAATAAAGTGCAGTAAGGAGAAAATAAGATAAATGAAAGGACAAAATTGAAAAACACATACTTTTACTTACCTTAGTGTCATAGATAAAGAAGGAGATGTGAGAAATATGAAGGTGTCTAATGTGAAGAACATTAGGCAAACCTATAGAGATTAGTGAAAAAGAGGGAAAAATCAAATTTTTTGCAATATAAGCATATAATAGTTAGAACGATTTTCTATGACATCAAGATTCTATAACATTTTAAAATTTGGAAAATGAGTTAGTAGAAATAAAGATATGATCAAAATAAGTAATCTGATGAATAAATTTTTGAAGGGTAATTTTCTTTGAATATTAAAAATAAATAGGGTGAAAAAGAATTCATTTGCTATTATTTACTATTCTGAGAAAAAAAGAGCTTTGAGAGACCTTGTGAGAGCCTAGAGAGATAAGATGGTGAGGAGATGATAACTAAGATAAGGAGGATGCATAGCAGCCGTAACGAGTATGACATAGGTAAGAAACTAAAAAATTTCAAAATTTTAAGCGTTTTTATTTGAAATTGAGTGTTTTATAGAAATTTTTTAATTAGGCCAAATCTAGATACTAAAATAAACCCTAGGAAATTTTTAGGGATATTAGGGGTTAATGAGGTACTGGGTAGGAAGGGGTTAGAGTAATAAATTCCTAAGGCATGTATGACAATTGGTCAAAAAGTCATCATAGTGAAAGAACAAGGTCGACTGGGTTAATTTAGTTATAGAAAACAAAAATTTGAGTGGTCCAACTTAGTAGGGCATGGTTGACTTAGTTGGTTGAGGAAATGGGTTGACATAGTACTATAAGGCCAACTTAGTATGTTTTATAAGTGGCCAATATAGTACTACTGAAGAAAAAATAAGACTAACTTAGTTTGTTAAGTCTAAGGTGGTTGACTTAGTACTATATGGCCAACTCAATTGTTTTTTAAATGGTTGATATAGTACTAAAATGAAAGAAGGGGGCAATATAGTACTGTTAAACCATAAGATAGTCAACTTAATACTGAAAGGGTCAATGTAGTTTAAAAATAGGTCAATTTGGTAAAAAATTAATAAATTAAATCAAATTAGTTTATTTTTTTGAAATTTGAAAGAATTTATTTTGATTATGAGTGACATGGAGATCTAATACATCCTTTGTTATTTGATATTTTGTAGAAACATGAGAGATTTTGGTGATTGGTAGATGCATTGTGGTTACCTAATCTACTAGAGTTCTTTATGGATGTAGATAGAGTCAGATTCGGTGCATTAAGTTTAGGAGACATCATGGAGATGTGGTAGACCCCATTAAGTGTTGATCTTGTGGTCATACTCTTAGGAACCTGGGAATGTTTGACCAACACATTTAGATGGGTGGTGGATGGGGATACATAGAGGTTGGTATCACATTGGAGGATGTCCATGTATTTCTTGAAATTATTATAGGTGTGACACTAGTGATCATAGGGACACCTAATGACTAGAATGAGAGATGAATACTAGATTATGCTCAAACAAGATTTACCTAAGATTGAGGGTGAGTTTTTTCAATGTGTATATTCCATCAATTATATATATCTAAAAGGCTATGATAATACTTTAGACAACATGAGTGTTATGTCACAAGCTATATGACAAGGTACCATTATATGCAATAGCCTTGTGCCAATCTGTATTGGATCAGGTTGCACTCTGTGACTTGGGTTCTGTTATCTAGGTTCAGCTTATACATGATATGTATGGGATGTCATCCAAAGGGTAGATGACCATGGGACTAGTGGTACTTCTAAGTTCCTAGATATATGAGAGGTTTCTAATGTATCATCCAATTGGGTTTCCCTATGTGGTTGATGATTGATTGCCTTGGGATTTAAGGTGGAGATAGGATCAGGTATCAAAGGTCATGCCCCATGTGTTAGTGACATAAATGTTCACATGAGGAGAGATTATATGGCATCCTTATGCACACATTATGACTATTTGGCTGAATTAGGTGATTGTGTCACCAAAGTTAGCACGAGTGTGGATCATAGGCCACTACACCTAATAGGCAGAGCTACACCTAGTGGCATGCTTGCTAGGATAGTTTAGACTCCTTCACCCAATGGTTCCTATAGTAGTGCCTGAATCTTATTCTTGGAATGCAAGAGAGTTGAGGAGGAGAGGAGGAGGATGAATGTTAGGTAAGAGACTAGAGATTAGACCATAGACTAGTTGAACATGATAGCTGGTAACTAGAGGAGAGGGCATGAATGTGGATGTAGAGGTGATACAAGTACCATAGCTACCACCACAATAGGAGGAGTAGTGGCCACCTCAGTCGTATCACTAATGGATATGCTAGTACTAGGATCGAGCATAAAGGGTGGTGATATAGGATGACTCAGTAGTTAGCCTAGGGTAGAGCTAGTTAATAGAGGCACCTTCAAGAAGAGGTATAAAACATGCATGGGTGGTGACCCTAATGTTTTATTTTATTATGAATCATCCCATTGATGAGGTACTTGAGGGATGAGTTGATGGAGAGACCATGCTTGGTGAAGGAGTAGATAAAAAGACAATGATTGGTGACACCAATATAGGTGATAAATGTTGTAATTTTTAATTATCTTTGAGATATAATACTAGTTGTATATGATTATAGATAGATAGATTTTGAGATGTATATGTGATTTGATATCTATCTAGTTTAAATTTTGTAAATCTTATAGACAAGGAGATCAGATGGGGATCATTAGTGATGGGAGCACACCATGATATTCTAAATGGGGTGCTGACACCATATGACCCCACTACATTAGGTGATCCCATGGTACCATCTACCCCAACTTAGGCAAGTTGGTTCAGAGTAGTAGGGTAGGTTGTGAGGTAGTTATAGGAATGTGAAGATGGGTTACAACCACTGGCAGGGGTGGAATTAGGAGAGGTATAGGCATAGAAATCATTGGCTCAAGAGAGAGCCATGCATATGCCTACCACTATCCAATTGGGATAGGTACAAGCCTAGGTGGCCAACCTATAGGGATAGGTAGCAACCTTGATATATTGGATAGCCTATTTAGAGTGCACTATTTAGAGGGGACAATTTGAGGCATCTATGGGTAGCATGGATAGGCCATGAGATAGACATGATAGAGACTATCCATAGAGCTGGAGTGATGTATTTTTCTACTCTTTTTATTTAAAACACATGATATATATCGAGATATTCTAGTTTGATAATTGGATATTGATCTTATGTTTTATATTTTGTTTGTGGTTGTTGATGCATGGATACATTTATTTCTAGTACATGTATTTTGTTTTTGTTGTATATTCTATAGGAAATATATGTGTGGTGTCTTCTTATCTAGAATTATTAGTACACATGCATGGTTAAAAAAAATACACTACACACTATATCACGATGCAAAATATGTAATAATAAAAGATGATTAAGTATAATAAACCAAAAATACTGTAAACAAGAGGGAAAAATGTTTTTAATCCATGAAAAATATTGGCACCAAATTAAAATAAGTAAAATCACACTAAATCACATTGGGAAGTATGAAAATAATGTAATAAAATGGAAAGCACATGAAGACTAATGGTATAAAAATTGTGAACTAGGAATTTGACTAAGAAGAGGAGATTAGTATGGTGTTAGTGACAAAATGCACAAAACAAACTGAAAAAAGACACAATAAGTTAACACCTTCATGCCTAGTTAATTGGGTGAGCTTAGTAGCAAAACAAAAATGACAAACACAAATAAAAAGTAAGGAAAAACAACAATAATTCCTTCACCTTCCTTGGATGTTCCAAATGCCTTTGTAGTAGTGGCTTGATCAGCTTTGTGCCCATGAAGTCCTTTGCAATGGAAGCTTGTCCACCTCCATCTCTCCTTGGCACATTTGGCTTGTGGTTTGGAATCACTTTGGCATGATAAAACTAGTTTCCATGAAGCTTTTAGAACCAATCTTGCATTATAACTTTACATAAATTAAGCTTAGAAATGATGTGGTAAGGCCTCCTATTTATAAATTTTTGAGATTGATTAGAATCAACTTGAATCATCCATCTCAAGATTGAGATGTGTGGCTAAGGATTAATCCAATTTTTTAATTAAAATTGATAAATAGGTTCATCAATATTTGGGATAGAGGAGTAATTAAGAGGCATGGATGGATTTAATGAGGCATGAGAGGCATGAATCCTAATATTTATGGCATTTATGGCCTAGGGATGTCTTCCCAAGAAATGAGGTCACCTGATGATATAGATCTTCAATATTCATTTCTAAAAAAAATTATTCAACAAGTTTCCATAGATTTATTGATTAGGCTATAATTTGGTTTAATTAGCTCTTAAGTATGTTTAAGCACTTTATGCACAAATTACTCAAATTGATTAGATTGCCTTGTTATTGGTCCAAAATTTGTCTAGATTAGAATTGGAAGTCAATATTAGATGTGTTGGATCTATTATCCCATTTATGATGTTACCAACACCAAATAACAAAGGCATGCATCTCATGCAAGAGATTTGATAGGAAAGAACAATCCAAAGCACCTAGGTGCAAAATTGGTATTTTGACTTAGAATGATTTGATCAAAGTTAGCTAGCCCATAAATTGTATTACCCCATTTAGTGATACCCTAACCAAAATTGGCACTTTAATATGTCAATTTGAACTCATTTAATGCATTTTAGTGTTTTTAGGCCAAATTGTACATTTTGGTAGAAATTGGTCAAAAACATGGTTGAAGGTTATCGATGGCTAGATTTAGGTGTCTATAGTTTGCCCTTGTTTGGGAATATGTTGAAAACCATAGGTAAAGCAATTTATTCTCAAATAATGAGTGATGGCCTATATGCCAAACAAAAGGTGATGGTTGAAGAATAAAGATCCAAATGGTTTTAGGAAGCCGATGATGATGCCCCATCGAATGAGTGGCCATTAAATTTGTTGATGGATGGTCCCTCAAAAATAAGTGAGAAAGGTGGAATTAACCTGTGGTTTAGATTAATCCAAATGAGAAAATGCATGCATGCATTGATTTAAAAAGGATGTTGATTTTCCCAAAGGTGGCTATAATAAAAAATAAAAGTCAAAATATTGATTTGCCCATAAGCGGTTATAATAATTAAGAGGAATTGGATTGGATAAAGATGATGGTGCTCTATTTAGGGCTGATTAGCAATCATAACTCAAGGATATAACCTGGAATATAGATTAAAGATGAGCAGGTGCAAAGTGATGAAATAAATGAATAGAAGAATAAGATTGATTAGTGAGAATGATTCAATTGTACCTATCAATCAGAAGATGCTCATCTTGATTTAAAATTATCTAGGCAATAATTCAGATGAGAATTCAAGGGATGGGTCCACCCCAATTGATGACAGAATTTTTGAGAGCCATAACACTTGCATCGTAGCTCCAATTGACTCACCATTTGAACTGTTAGAAAGCTAATAATGAGGGGAACATCATGAGATGGCATGGAGCGTCACTCAATGAAGTTTGACCCCCTAAAACCCAATGGAAGTGTCCTAAATTTCAATTTTAGTAGTGCAGTCTAAAAATAGTAAGTTTCTAAAAATAGTAATTCCTCAAATTCTATATTATTGTAAATCATGGAACTTGAACCAATTCATCTCCCTTGAGATTGGTGACCTTCCACATCCTCCCCACACCTTAAAAACATGTATAAATGAAGATATAACCCAAAATGGAAAGTAGACATCTCTTCTCAGAGATAAGCATATATTTGGGTCTATAAATTTGATCAATAAAACATCTCTTCTCAGAGATAGCATTATTTGAATTATTTTGTTCTTATTTCTTGAATCATCTTTCAACCAAAGCTTTCAAGTTTTGGATCAGATGAATAGAAGAATAAGACTGATCAGTGAGAATGATTCAATTGTACCTATCAATGAGAAGATGCTCATCTTGATTTAAAATGATACAAATAGAATGGTTAAATGAGTTATATTGATCAAGGTGGGTGGGATGATTTTCCAAAGTGCCAAGGAGAAACTTTGGTGCCTCCATTGATTGTAGACCTTTGTGACACTGATTTTTCTATAGCATGTGATGGTAGGCTTCATGATAGAACACCATAAACACTTAGATAAAATAGGTGTAAGGATTGAATCTTGATCTAATAAACACTCAAAAATAATACACCAATGATAAAAAAACATGATGACAATGTTAATAGATGAATATGGATAGACTCAAGAATAATGTGTGTAAGGAATCACCCAATGAACACATATAGACTAAGTCTAGGCAACAATGTTGAAAAAAAACAAATAGGCAAGCGAACAAACAAATAGAAAAACAAAGAAACAATCAAAAAACCTAAAATAAACAAACAAATAGAAAGCCTAAAAATAAAAGCAAATGAAAGCATCCTAACAATGACCATGCCCCAGTAAAGCAGACTGAGGATAACTGACTAGGCCTAGACAAGACAAATGTTTTAGTATTTTTGAAATGTTATGAATGTTTTTGTAATTTTGAGGTATCTTAACTCTTTATATAATGATAAGATACCTTCTCACAAAATGGAGAGAGCATTTGGCTTAGGTTACTCATAAAATGGTAAGAACATATGAAATGGGGGACTGAGGTGAACTCAACATGAATTGAGCATGACCCACATAGTCCTAAAATGACATCAAGTCATAGTAATTCCATCCACACAAAAGGTAGGGAAAAACCAACTAGGTCCCAAAAAGTTCTCAAATTTGGCAAATGGCGAATCAAATGAAAATAGTGATGGCAATGTGATTTGGTAATGCATGGTAAATAAGTGTTGCCCCTAGTTTGCCCATAGGTGGTTATAACTAAGATACAATAGCATAGGTCAATGATACTAATTTTCCCATAGGTAGTTATAATTAGTAGCAAGACTGGTGAAACACTGATTTGCCCATAGGCAGTTGTAATCAGGGTCACATAAAAAAACTTGATAGGATGAAAGATATCTTGATAGATCTACTATCACACTGATTTGATAGACAGTCATTGAAACATGGATTGGATTGTTTATTTAAACTTGATTGAAATACTCTCACAAAAGTTATGAGAAGAACCAAATGAACCAAGATCAAAATAAGATTGGGTAGGATGACTAAAAATAGGATTTGGTCTAGATAAAAATAGAATGGTTAGATGGCACAGTCTTGCTCTAGGATAATGATGGTTTGATAATTAGGTTAAAATGGTAGGAGGGTTTCCCCCAAGTGATGGGGTGAATGGTATGAATCTACAATAATGGCAAATAATCATATATAACAATAGTAATGGCATGACAATGAAATGGTATGGTACATGTTTTTGGCCTAGGTGATTATTGGTTTTTGATGTGTTTGGCTTGGGTATTGTAAAATGACATATGATTCTATTGTTCCTACTAAGGTGGAGATGCACATCCTAATAAACAAATGATATAAATATAATAATTGATCATGTTAATTGTTATCGCACACCTTATTTGAATAATTACTCTATAAAAAATGGCCTACAGATTTGGTTGTCAAGAATTATTTTGTGATCTTCATTGGTTGTTAATTTTGATTCCTTCAAATGTCAAGACAAGGTATGTTTGTAGCCTTTATAAAGTAAAGTGTGACCATGGATGGTAAATAAGGACAAATAATGGATGGTAGGTTTGATCTTGAAATGGAATGGCAGATGATAATAGAATGTAGAATGGCTGGAAAATAAATGAAGATCGAGATGTTTAGTCACACGTAATGTTGTTGATGTTAGATTCAACATAACTTTGGTTATGATGGGGCTGAAGACTTTTTCTCTCAATAAGACCATATTTTTTTGTTGGTTGATCTTGAGAGCAGCTACCATCTGATTATTCTATAGATTGGAAGCTATTTTGATTTGACCTTTGATTTTGTGTTCATCAAGTAGTGAACTTTTATGCTTAGCAATTGGTGCCTCAATGAGGTTTTCACCAATGAAGTTGTCTTGATTATCTCGTAGCACCTTCAAGAAGGTTTCACTAATGAACATTGGATTTTGACTTTGATTTTCTTCTAACACTTCTAAAAAATTTTCACTAGAAGATGATAAGTTTTGACTTTGATTATCCCCTAGTGCCTTTGAAAAGGTTTCACTAGGAGAGTGCTCTTCTGCTACATGAATGTGGTCTTGGCCTCCTTGATTTTATTTAATTGTTATGTCACCATGGATGCAATTCAACAAAGTATGATTATATAGATCCGAATCAACACTTGTGAGAGATGGAATGTCAATAATATGGCTATCTTGGTTGATGGTAATGGCCTATGAAATGGTAATGCAATGGGGAGAGGATGTATAATATCATAAAAGATACTAGGATAGCTTGTGTAAAATCTGAGTTACTCATCCTAAAAAACTATATTATGATCACAAATGTATTCAAATTGATCTGCAAGGCATGTGTAACCAATGTTGTAATAGCCATGAACATATTCTTCTTCTTCTTTTGATTCTAACTCAAGAGACTCTAAATCCAATGTTGAGACTAATGTTGATTCATATTCTGATGGTAAATCTAATGTCAATTCAAGAATAAAACCTAAATCTAACTCTAATTTTTCATCTGATGGGTACTCTGTTATAATGATGTCTTATTGAATATTTGGTTTTGGACAAGTAACAACCTGTGATGGCATAATGGGCTCCATAAAAACTAGTTTATCAAAGTGGGACTCCTCTAGGATAGGAAAAAGGTCGAGAGACAACTCCTCAGAGACTAGATTGTCAATAAGAGGCTCTTGAAAAATAGACACATGGTCAAGGTAATGAATTGCCCGAAGGCAGTTATAATCATTAGGAAGTGACTCAGCAAAGAATGGTTCATTAGTGTGAGACTCCTATACAATTGGGATAGGATCAATAGTTGATTCATCATAAGCTAACTTATCATAAATGGTTGATTCAATAGAAACATCTTGGATTGGTTGGTTCTCTTGGCCTTAGTTTTCAATGAGTTGAAAAATACCAGTTTTAAACACAACTTTGTTTTTAAAGGATTGGATTGGTTGAGGTTTGGATGGGATTGATAATGGAGGAGGAATGGCCTACATTTTGACAATGGTAGGGCATTAGGGAGTATTATTTCTTGCATCTAAAGGATGAAGTCTTCAAATGGTAATGATAGGGTGGTGTGGATCTTGATTGCCTGCATAAGCCAAAGGACTAGGTCCTGGAATGATGAAGGGGCATTGTGGAGCTTGATTACTCACATAAACCAAAGGATGAGGTCTTGGTATAGAAATGGTACAACATTGTGATCCTAGAATACAAATGGTACGATGTGTTGGAGCTTGATTACTCACATAAGCCAAAGCATCCAAGTCTTCCTCATAAACCATATCATCCCAGTCATGAGTTGGCTCATAATCTGGTTCTTAACTATGTTCTATGTAGTTATTATTGTAAAGAGGGTATGGATATGTATCCCAAACAACATTATCTGTAGTTGGGTCTTCAAAGTCCTCTTCACAAGCCTCTTCATATCAATCTAGGTCTTGAGTTGGATCGTGAGTTAGTTTGTGACTTTGTTCCCTTGAATGATTATTATGAGATGGATGAAAATCTATCTCATAAACCATATTATCATCGTTGGGGTCTTGACTAAAGCCATAAAAGTTATTTTTGTATGGCCATTCTATCATAAGTTGGATTATATGTTACTCCACCATAGGTGTAGCTAGACATATCCACATAAATGATGAAAGCTCTGAAAACAAAAAGGTTTAAAGTTCTAAAAACTTCAAAAAAACTATGTCTAAAGGATAAATGGTTCAAAGTTGGTCTAACTTGGTCAAAAGGGTAGAGTTGTATCTCCAAAATGATTTATGATAAAACGTGGCATAAAATAGTATAACATCAAATGTCTAATGTCAATGTCATACACATAAAAGGTCAAATGTCTAAATAAAAATTGGCATGTCAAAGGTCTAGGTCAAAGTGTTCCAAACAAGGTCTAAAATAGGAAAGGGAAAATTTGAGTTACTAGGTATTTTTTCTAAACATGGAGTTAAAAGCTAGGCTCAAACAAATAGGCATAAGCTATGACTTTTTTCCAAATGGTGTCAAAAGCTACACTTAAAACAAAGGCTGATGTGATTTAATTTAATCTAGCAAGTTTGAAAACAAATTTGACATAAACTTGACTCATGGAATCAAACATAAATATGATCAATTGACATAAGGCATAAGACAAAAGACTCTTTGAGAAATTTACTGTTCTCCCAAATAAAAGGCACAAACAATGATGAGGATAGGCATTAGAAAACCAAACCATCAATAGTTTTCAAATTTGGATAATTAATTAACCAAATTTATGCAACCCAAAAGAGAAAGATCTATGTATCAGCCCACAAATTAGGGCCTAAATAGAAATCAATCAATGTTTGAATCTATACATGACAAGTCTAATTGAAAACTCAACATTGAAAACTAAGATTTCACCAAACAAGCTAAACAAGATTGGACATCTTGATAGCACAAGATAAAGGTCTAAATGGTATACACAAAATGGTTTGAAACAAATAGTTTTTGATACAAGGTGAAACAAGTCTTAAAATAAATTGAGCAACCTAACGACATAAGCATGCTCGAATGATATGATCTATGTTATGATTCAAAAGACTCAAAGGAGAAATGGTTTGACATGATTTGGGCAGCATAACGCTACCCTCTATAACTCAAATAACACACACATAAATAAGTTTAGTAAAAATTTCAAGGCACGAGTGTGATGTAAAATGACCAACATAATGCCTCTTTATACAAAAGAGTAACATATAAATAAATTGATTTTGACATGGCTTATGACAAATAAACAAGTTTTAGTCTCAAAACATAACAAGCAAAAATGACCAAAATACTCTAAGTATAACCATCTAAATCCTAGCAAGGGTATGGAAATGTGGGGTTAACTAAAATATCAAGTTTCAAATTTCTCTAGGGGAATCAATTGCACAATGACTTTCACATCAAATAATGAAAAATAAAAGCACAAAAATTGGGTGACCATGGCATTGGCTAGTTATAAAAAGGTCTAGTCAATTTTACAACCACTACATCCTAATGTTTGCTTAGTGTAGTGCAATGTCCAAATACAAATACATCCCATGTGCAACTTAGGAGTAAGTAAAGCCAATGTTGAGAGGTGAAACCTTAGGTCAAATCTTTCCTAAAGAACTCACTGGAGGTAATGATGTCCCCCTCTCAATCCAAGATGTAATGAAATGAAAGACATAAAAAGAAAGACTTTAGGGTTATTTTTAAGGTCACTCAAAATTTGACGAGTTTTTGGGGAGTGTTTTAGATGACATTATTTCTAAGCCTTGGACTATGATTTTTGCAATAGGAATGACACTTTTAATTCCAAGGGCTCCCTAAAGGGTACAAATGGAAGATCATACACACAACACTCCTCTCTTTGCTAAACAAAAATAGATCAAACAACTATTGAAGACAAATTTTTTTTAGAAAGACGAGTTCATTTTTAAGGACCAAATTTGAAAGATTGGGTGGTGTTCATTTGACCCCTTGGTCTTAATATTGTGAAATTTGAAAGCCTAACTTATGAAAAAATTCACTTAAGAATCTAAATGTTTCATTAAGCACCAAAAAAAAGATTCCTAATTCATTTTAAAATAATGCCAAATATGTCTTAATAACATGTCTACAATTAAGGCATCACCGCAAAATAAAATATGTTAGATTAAAAACATTTTTTAAAAATCATCCAAAACAAAGTCTGTATGACCCCAAACTAAGCATTTTAAAATGGCCTATTAGCTCTCAGGTTTTTTGTTTTTAATAAAAATATAGTGACAAACATTGATTATATATTTTATGACAATTATCTAACCGACATCAATTATACCAATAGTGATCGATGATGTCTATGCCAACTGATGATGGTTTTACTAACTGACGTTGGTTACTGTGTAAACCTATGATAAAGAAAAATGGCAAAATAAAGTTAGAAAATCAAATTGCAAGAGTTTTAATGATCCAAATGAAGATTTTGAATTTGCATAATGATCTTCTTCATGTGTGGGATGTGTTTGGTCCCACTAGGCATGTCATTATGTGAACTAAGAATTTGACTAAGAAGAGGAGATTAGTATGGTGTTAGTGAATGAAACTAAATCAAAAACACACTAAGCTAACATCTTTATGTCTAGTTAATAGGGTGAGCTTAGTAACAAGAAAAAATGACAAACATAACTAAAAAGTAAATAAAAATAACAAAAATTCCTTCACCTTTCGTGGATGCTCCAAATGCCTTTGTAGTTATGACTTGCTCAGCTTGTGCTCATGAAGTCTTCATCAAAGGCAGATTGGATATCTCCTCTTCTCCTTGGAACCTTGTGGCTTTGTGGCTTAGATTGATTGGAATAAATTTGGCATGTTAAAACTAGTTTCATGAAGCTTTGTAATCAATTCTGAATTATAACTTTTCATAATCATGTGTTAAATTTAATTGGTAAGGCCTCCTATTTATAGATTTTTGTAAGTAACTAGAATCAACTTGAATCATCCATCTCAGGATTGAGATGTGTGGCTAAGAATTAATCCAATTATGTAATTAAAATTGATAAATAGGCTCATCAATATTTGGGATAGAGGAGCAATTAAGAGGCGTGGAGGGCTTTGATGAGGTATGAGAGACATGAATCTTAATATTTGTGGCATTTATGGCCTAGGGATGTCTTCCTAAGAAATGAGGTCACATGATGATGTAGATATTCAATATTTATTTCTAAAACCAATTATTCAATAATTTTCAATAGAATTCTTAATTAATCTCTAACTTGGATTTATTAGCTCTAAGTATGATTAAGCACTTTGTGCACAAATTACTCAAATTGATCAGAATGCCTTATTATTGGTCCAAAATTCAACTGGATTGGAATTGGAAGGTGATGTTAGATGCATTAGATCTATTATCCCATTTAGGATATTATAAATAAAAAATAATAAATGCACGCATCTTGTGCAAGATACTTGATAGGAAAGAGCAATCCAAAGCACCCAGGTGCAAAATTAGCATTTTGACTTGAAATGATCTGATCAAAGTTAGCTGGCCCATAAAATGCATTGCCCCATTTAATGATACCCTAGCCAAAATCAGCATTTTAATATATCAATTTCAACTCATTTAGCATGTTTTAGTGCTTTTAGGCCAAATTGTGCATTTTGGTGAAAATTGGTCAAAATCTTGGTTGGAGGTTATCGATGGCCAGATTTAGGTGTCTACAAAAATAAATCAATTAATTCAATAAATTATACTAAATCATGTTGGGAAGTATAAAATAAAAATAAAATTGGTAAAATTATCTTAAATTAATCACATTAATTCAAGTTGGGAAGTATAAAAAACTCAAGAAAAATGACTGGATTCTTACATGTAATCAAAAAATAAGAAGATAAAAGTGAGAGATTAATGAAGTAAGAATAAAACATACTAATTCAATATGGGAAGTACTTTGATGATGTGTAACTCGTAATCAATAACATCTTATATCATATTTGACACATGTAATTTCTTTGTGACTTGGGTATTGGAAAATTTTGTGAGGAAGGTTAGGTCCTATCCATGGTCTTACAATGAAACTCACAAAGAGAACACCAATGAGGTGGAAATAATGTGAAAATATGGTAAAAGGAGATGTTTGGAATGATAATGTAAAAATTTTGGTAATTTATGAGAAAGGCTAGGTCGTATTCATGGTCTTAAAATACAACTCACAAATGGAATCCCTAGGGGGAATGATCAGTGAACAAGACAATATTTCCTAAGGGGAAATATTAGGATTGTAGGAAGTGAAAAACGGAATGTAAAAATCATAACATAGGTGTCTTATAATAGGACCTTAGGAGACATGAGGTACACTAAGGACATGAGAAGATACTTAGCGACTAGTGACCATCAATATATAGAGGATACATGTTCACTATAGACACAAAGCTGTGTAAGAAAATAAGTTTGGTACTAAGATCAATTCATGGTCAAGGAATTTGAAAAATAATAGTAAAATGGACCTACCTTCCCAAAACATGTTCACCATTCCTCAGGACCCTTATAAGATTGAGTACTTACATGAGAAAGTACGTAACACTAAGATAAATTTTTATTCTCCTTTTCTAATCTACTAGCATACCACACCCCAATGATCCTTGGCTCTATAGTGAGGTCAATTGTGGAGTTTGAGCTTCGATTAGAAAAAATATATGTGCTTAGAATCATGTCTTTTAGTATGATTTAAATTTTGAAATTTTTGAATGTTGCCTTTTAGATCATTTCCTTTTTTTAAATGATTTGGATTTTGAATATTTTATGGATGTTAATCTTCCTCCTCCATACAAATTTAGAATGACCAATCATGAGAGATAGAATGATACACACGAATGAGATTTAGGCTTTGGCTAAAGGGAGCTAAGTATCCAAAAATATGACTAACTAGAACATTGAAGCTTAACTATGAACCAACATGTTATCTCAAGTCTCAACCATGTGTATGCTTAGTTTATGAAAGGGAATAAAGGGGAAGTAAGGGAGATCCAATGTGGACTGGTAAAAGGAGATTGCAATGAGATGAATTTTTTTTTAACTGATCATATGGTAAATTAGGAATGAATAAAGGGATCAAGGTTTGTATAACCAAGTCACAATAAAAATTATGTGTTTATAGAGATAAGATAGCAAACAACCATGAAAAATAACAAGGGAACCATAAGAAATGAAGTCAAGAAGAACAAGTATGTAATTTATGAAAAAGAATCCATAAGAGAACATAATGACATCAGAAGCAAAATGTATTGCCAAGCAAAATTCACCATGTAAGATAGATAAGAATTTGACACAATACCAAATGATATAAAATAGATAAATGTAAAGTTGGAGCACCTGTCCAATCCAAATGAATAAATAAATGTAAGAACACCATGCTTATACTTATAAGTACTGATATATTCTCCCACACACATTATTCATAACATACGATAACTCTTTATAAATATGAATGTGAACTGTAGCTAAAGTCTCATTGATCTTTAAGGAAAGTTGATAAAATACTTTGTGTCAAATCTCTTTGATAGAGAATGTAATAATGTTTGAAGGATCATGCTGATGAGGGATATCATGCAGGGGATGTTCAAGAGAATGTATGGGAGTGGATTCTATGGGATATAAAGGGGTCATCAGTGGGTAAGGTGTCATCAGTGAAGGATTCACCAGTGGAAAGGGATCCATAGATGAGGGAAGGTCCATAGGTGAGGGACTCGTAGGTAGAGATAGAACTACAGGAGGTGGAACCATAAGGGAAGAAGGAGGAGCCTTCTTGTGAGGGTGAATTATGAGAGGAAGGGTAGTAGGTATGGGAATGATTATGAGGTAATCCTTGAGATGCTCATGAAGGATGCATCATCAATCAGTGTGATGTTTACCATATTGGTGGCATATATAATATACCTCTCCATATTTGGGAATATATTTGGGTAACACTTTCAAGGGAGGTATAGCATTGTTGGTGGGTTGAGGAGTGGTGAGATGAAAGGTGTCAATATATTACCATAGCTTATGATAATTTGTGGATGAATGATTATCTATTCTATAGAAGCAAAAAATATGTCTTTGAGTAGATTTGGTAGGTGTATTCACATGAGGAGTGGAAATAGATTTTGAAGAAGATTGATATAATGAATATTCTCAAGTCTAATGACCAAAAACTATATGAATATCAAAATATGGTTGATCAACCCATTTGGTGGGAAAAGGAGCAAGTTATAGTAAAAGGATCAAAACATCACCAAGAGAAGGTGGGGACAGTGGAGAGACTAGACAAGGCTCAACTGAAGGAGCAATAAGATCATAAATAGGAAGAGACTCAACTAGAGTGGGAATGGTAATAAGATCTGAACTGGGCTCTACTAAGGGAGGGGTAGGGTGCATACAAGGCTCAAATATAGTCGTAAACATCTTAAGGATAAGTTGGATAGAGGTATCTTGGTATCTGGCAAAGTGATAGGGACTAGTCATAACACAATCCATAAGCATACTCCTATGAGGTTATTCAAAAATTGGAGGTGTGCACACCATCTCTACCCTATGATCAAGAGGAAAAATACTAAAATTAGGAATGATATAAGATGGAATACTAGAAGATATAATGAAAGACTAAAGAAAAGAGGAATAATAATAAATAATATTAGCATCTCAGGCCTACACAAGGCCTCTTAAGAATGGATCATCTAAGGTATATCCATCATCATAATCAAGTGTATGAAGATCAATGACATAGGTAGGGATAACCTGGTCATCTAATGTGGTGTGATGAATAAAATGCCTAGTCTTAGTTAAGATAACATGTATATCATCACAAGGTGGTTGATGAGAATGAGGTTGTAAAGGAGGAAGTTGAGAAATGAGATGAGATGAGAGATCTGATGTTTTAATCTTGATATTGATCTCATCAGGGTCATCATCATCATCATCATAATATAAGAGGTTATGGGGTATATTCTCAATTAATTTGGGGCAATCATTGTAACCTTAGATGGAATTGATAGGAAAGTTAAACCGTTGAGATTCATGAAATGAAATGCTTGGCAAAGGTTAAAGGGTAAGAATTTTGAATGCTCCATGGTCTTGAAATTATTAAAAATTACAAGGATTAATATCACCTTGAATCTTATAGATAACTCCATTGTGAGGAAATTTTACACATTGGCAAGTAAAAGAGGAAACTGCTCTCATGCGATGAGTCCATGGCCTACCAAGAAAATTGTTATAGGATAGAGAAAAGTTGAAGATCATCACCTTCATATGAAAAATGATAGGTGGGATGGTAATGGGGATCCACACACAACCTAAAAGAGGCATTTCCCTTCAGTCATAGCCTTGACATGTGTTTCATGTGGATTTAAGATTACATTCAGAATATCTAAGGGTTTTTATAAAATAGAGAGAGGTAACACAAGTGCCATAACCCTCATCAATCAAGGCATGCTTGAATTGGATATCACCATTTTAGACACTAATAAAAAGAGTAGGATCATCTGCATGAAGTAGAATCTCATCAAGGATCATAGAAGCAATGGGGAATTTAATGGAAAGAGAAGTGTCCATTGTTTCATCAACATGTATAAAAATCTCTTCACACTATTGTAAAATTTTATATTTTGATCTAGATAAGGTGGCTTTGTGTCTTTCTAGGAGATGATGAGGGATGTTCATTTTGAAAAAAAATTGCATAAGATGATTATGATGTTGTGGAGAGGTCTGCATAAGTTCGATAAATGGGATTTAAGATGGGAGATTAATAAGCTCTATAATAGGATCCCACTCATCATAAACCATAAAAGGACAGTTGGAAAGAGGTACATAGTTTTGAAGGAGGCCCTCGAAAGGAGGAGCCAAAATACATGTGAATTTATGTTGATAAGATGTGAAATATTTAATTGGAGGAAAAGTTTTTTGATTGTCTTGAGAAGATGGGGTAGTTGATGTAGGTTTGGTTTGAGATATATTAGAAGAAGTGTCAAGATAAGTTTGAGTATCATTAGTGATGGGTAAAGAGGTTAGAGTAATGGTAAAAATGGTGTGAAAAGTGTTATCAAAGGGATGTGTTGGAATGGTTTTGTCAAAAGATATAAGGTCTTCTTTCCACTCAACTCTATTAAATGAGTTGGAGAAGAGTCTTGGATAACATGAAATGTGTGAGATAATTAAGGAGTGTGGATGGGATGAGGATCAATGAGGGTAACCACCCTTCACATATTAATCATATTGACCACATTATCTATAGGAGTGGGGTCAAGAAGATTGCCAACATTATTGGTAGAAGGGGTGGGCTTGTCTAGTTTATCTTGGTGATTTGGAAGAGGATATTTATAGATGGCCAAATGAGTATTAGCCTAGTTCAAAGCTTGAGATTTAGTTTGTGTTTCATTGCCTTTGAAGGCAATTTCATAGGCTTGTTGACATTTAAAAATGATATAATCATGGTCAAAATTGGAGCCAAGAAGAAAATCAAATTATGAAGTTGCCTACAAGTCTCATGAGAATGACCCTAACTAGCATGAAACCAACAAAATTTATTGGGATCATACTAAGATTTCATGGGATGATTGGGATCAAGTTATCATTGAAGAGGCCTTGGTAGACATTTTTTTAATTTCACTAAGGATAAAGGTTTATGAACATTGATGTTATTGGTTGAAGATAAATTAGGGTTGGTGATGTGGTTGGGAGGGGAAGCTTGTTTTGGAGTCTATTTATTAATAACAGCTTGAATATTATGAATAGTATCATAAGAGTCGATGACACCATCATTTTTAGCATGATGATTCTCATTTTTCATTAACATGTGAGTACCCATAGAAGGTTGGGATGGATTGAATTGATGCATCAGGAAATCTTGATGCTTAGCTTGGTCAATGGCCTCTTCCAAAGTACATGGATAGAGTTTGGACTCGTTATTAAAACTTAGGAAAAAGAGTGTTGGTAAATAGATGAAAGAGGTTATAATCTACCATATTATGTTCACATTTTTCAGACAAGGTCCTACATTATTTGATGAAATTTTGTGAAGTTTTGGTTTCAATTTGCTTACAATTGATAAAATGGGCCAAGATATTCTTAGGGAGGTCACTAGTTTAGAATTCTTAGACTAGAATATTGACTAAATCTTCCAAACTAGTGATGGAATGAGATTTAAGTTGGTTATACCAATCTAAATCATCACTCATGAGAGTCTTTGCTAGCCGCTTGGTAGTCATAAAGGTATTTAGTTTTACCCATTCTTTATATAGATTTCTAAATGTTTTTAAGTGAAGAGTAGGATCGGTTGACCCATTGTAAGTAATGGTAGGGGTGATACCTCCTATATTGATATTATCAATTTGAGATGTAAGAGGCTCATTTTGAAGGTGCTTAATTTTTTTATTAACAAGGGGAAGTTGAGGGACAATATTACCATGGGAATCTTAAAGAGGAGGTGGGGGAACATTTTGGTTATGCATTCCCCATGGGATTTGTTGAGGGTGGTTTTGAAGATGGATAAGATGATTTTGGATTTGCATTATTTTATTTTCATTGTTAGATTGGAAAAAATTCATTTGATTAAGAGTTTTTTTTATAGCATTTGATGGGTTTGAGTTGTATTATTGGCATTGTTTAAAGCATTGAAATTGGTATTAGCGGCTTGGGTACCACTATGGGTGTTTGTAGTAGCTTGAGAAGAATTATTGGTGAGGCACTAGTAGCATGATTTGATTGTGTGTAAAAAATTGTACTAGTATAGGGATGAGAATAAGTGGCACTAAAGGCATGATTACCATTTGTAATAAAAGATACATTAGTGGAAGAATTGAGAAGGATGGGTCTAAAAAGAGGCCCACTAGATGTAGAACCTGCCATGTTAGTAGTGATACTAGGCATGGAGGTGGAGGAAATCAAAGAGGAATATTCCATGGTATGATAAGGGGTAAAAATAGAGGGAAGAGGGTGAGAATAAAAGAAGATAATATCTCCAAATCCATGTGAAAATGTGGGAGAACGTGAATGGGGTTCCTCGACTTAATCACTTATCATGAGATGGTAAATATTATAAGGATTATTTTCTTGATGTTGAAAAAATTCATTTATGAAGAAGATCATTTCTAGGGTATACTCTAATTTGGGTTGATACTCAAATGATAAGAGAGGATTACGAAGTGAAGAGGAATGAGGAGGGGTCCCATAGTTTGTAGTGCAAGTGGCTATATGCATATTACTTTCATGTAGGGTAGGAGCCACAAGATGCTTATGGGAGAACCTATTAGGGTTGGTAAGACTCATCATATCTATTGAATTTAACTCAATGTTGTCTTCAAACTTGTAATTCCATCAAGATTCTCTGGGATATGGACAAATAAGTTAGAGTCAAGTCCTCCGTGGGCTGAGTAGGAGTTGGATGGGTTATCGAGGGGCTTGCCTGAGACTTATTCCCTTTGTTCTTCCTCTTAGTTTTTACTTAGGATAAAACCTTCTCATCATCAGTAACATTTAGATAGAGTTCATCATCATCCTCAGCCTGATGGTTGTAGTTGATGTTGAGTCGAGATGCATATTTCACCAAGTGGGTTTGAACCATGCCTTTAGGGTCTCACTACCAAATCTTTCATTTTGCCATGATGAAGGAGTCTCAACTAGCCATCATATTTTATATGGAGGGTAAGTTCATTTAGATGTGTCCTCATATGGTTATTGGTAATGGAAGGCACACCTTTTTCAAATGTTGTACACAAAAGTTGAAGATGTCATTCACTAGTTGATAGATAATCTTCTGCTCTACTATGTGGTCATGCACATAGTATGGCAGGCATAAGGGGTCTTAGAGAAATCCCATGACTCAAATCACTATGTCATTTTCATATAGATAGTAAACCCCTATGGATGTGATGGAATCTCATATTATCTTTGAGATTCGAGGCATGGGAGCTTCATTGATCACCTAGTACATCACCAATTATAAGTAGTCACAAACATCTCAGACATGCTGGTGGATATATTGACCATAGAGCTTGAATAAAACCATGTAGACATTTGGGCCACTAGGAACCCATACAAGAAAGGATGGTAGGTCGAATGAGAGCATTCCACATATGGTGGTGAGTAGGTAGATCATCATGTAGAAGTTACCCCCATTTTGGGGTTTAATGATGGTGTGGACCAACTTGAAATTGATCATTCTTCCAATGTGTGAGGTGTTGGAGTGAGTCAAGATCATGTGTAAAAAGGGTACCCATATCTCATTGGCATGCTAGTAGTCTAAATTCCCAAACAACTAGTTCAATAGGATCATGTCTACTTTGACCTCTTCTCAAAAGATGTAGACCATGTAGGAATTGATCTTTTCTTTATTGGTCCACTTGAAGTCTGGGTTCTTAACGTAGTCTTGGAGGATAACATAGATCTGGTGATCATTCATCTAGACTGACATTGTCATTGCATTGTGAGAATAAGAAGTCCAGGAGGGAGTGGTATGCCTTGAAGGCATTCGCAAATATGTCAAAAAATTTATATCAAGAGTTAGGTGAACACACCCAATCATTAATACCATCTTGCACTTAGATGGCCTTGTGGAGGATGTCACCTAACAAGTCAGCACAAAGAAATGCCTCTGGTTTGGCCACATCTTTATGGAGTCCACTTCTTTTATAAGACTTAAGGGCATCCTCATATTTAACCAACTCATCATTGATATCACCACAGTCCCTGCCAATTACTTTGAATATGTCATTATAGAGCTTGTACTTGGTTAAAATAGTAGAGAAACTAGTGTTTTGGTACTCAAGATCGAGCTTTGGGTTAGAGGAGGTAGCAGTCATTGGAGTAGGATAGAGGATAAATTAGGAAGCTTTTGGGCATCAAAGGCATGGGATACAAAAGTTCTATGCAAATTTGAAGGCAAAGAGTGAGAGATTTATTCTAAGGCAACAATGGTAACAATTAATGGGCCTCCTTTAGGCTTTAAAATCTTATGCACACATCTCCCTGCATTATTAACATTTAGCATCTCACTTGGTACAAATTTGAAATTTGAGTTAGTGGTGATATTTTCTCCTTTTACTTCCAAATCTAGAATTGGATTTGGAACCCATGATCCTCCATTGCCAGATAGATGTATAAATGATGATGGGATGTTTTTCAAAACTATCTAATCGATTCTAGATTCTAATTCCATTAATGGTGAGTGTGTGGTAGACACACAATCACATACCTTAGATTTTTCTCAACTAACACCCTCTTTCTAGCATGTGTAATAGGTCTATTAGTTTTTTATTAATGGTTAATGTCTAATCATGATTTCCTACTCCATGCCTTTATCCTAGGTTGGTGATGTGTCATTCGGGGACACATGACACACCCAACTTGGTCCTGATTAATCATTTGTACTTTATTCGAAGCTTTTTGAGTCGTAAGTGGTAGTTAGTTCATCTTTGCATTATATGATGTGATAACTTCCCATTAGGTCAAGCTCTCCCAAGCTCTAACATCTTTGACAAGTCTGAAGGACTTTCTTTTCTGACTCTAAATGATGCATCGATCTCCCATTAGGTCGGGTTCTCTCAAGCTCTGACATCTCTAACAGGTCTGAGGGACTGTTCTATCTAGCTCTAAATGATGGGGTGAATTCCCATTGGGTTGGGCTCTGACATCTATGACAAGTCTAGCAGACTCACATTTTTGACTCTGAATAACATGACAATTTCCCATTGGATCGAGCTCTCCCAAGATCTGACATCTTTGATAGGTCCAGTGGACTACCTCTCTGACTCTAAATGACATGGTGATTTTTCATTGGGTCAGGGTCTCTCAGGGTCTTAGTTCTCTAACAAGTCTAGGGGACTAGCCTCTCTGACTCTTAATGACATGTCAATCTCTCATTGGGTCAAGCTCTAACATATCTGACATGTCCATAGGACTAGCCTTTCTAACTCTGAATGATGTGGTTAGTTCCTATTCGGCCAAGCTCTGCAAGATTCACAAAATGACAAAGTAAGAAGGACAAAAGAGCAAATGATTCATTAAAGCTTCCATGTAAAACAAAGAGGACTCGATTTTACCATAGAAGATAATGAGTTTATTACTCTGGGAAGGGAACTAGATTCTAGAAACATATGTTTGTGAAAATCAACATCCAACGTTAGTGCCATGATATGCTAAAATCAAATAAACACTACTTAGAAGTTTTTATAAAATTATAAAAAAATATCTATTACTACTTGAATAAAATCAAGACGGTTTTTATTTTAAAGTTTTGAGCAGGCATCGCTAACGAGAACAAAAGGGAGAATTTTGAAGCTCAGATTCATAAAAATTTTAGAGGGCTCCCCTAATTCAAAGAAAGGGGGTGTGTTGGCCTAATACTTCTTCTATAAATTTAGCGATTGGTTCAAGTCTTGGAACTATTTTAATGATTTAAATTCTACACTTTGTTAACTGTTAATAACTTATTCAAAATTTAATCAGCCCACTATATTTATTGTTGTAAAATTTATTTATTTTTTCATATATATTTTTGGTTATAGATTTGACTTGTTTATGGCTATTCACCTTTTGCTCATTATAATATTTAAATTTATAATTCTAATTTATATATATATATATATATATATATATATATATATATATATATATATATATATATATATATATATATATATATATATATATATATATATAGTGTACATATACAAAACACATAGTTTAATTTTTTTAATAGTTAAAATGAGTCTATCTCACTTGTTCGTATAGTGTAAGGGTCTACACTGGAAAAATGAGTCAGCAAGCATCTGGGTTCCCCTATTGTGAATTAATGCACAATAACTAAACTGTTCAAGTTCAATCCATGTCACAAAATCCCTTTGTCAGATGATTAAGCACTAACAAATGAATGATAACTAAATTCATCGCTTTGAAATTGATCCAATCAATAAAAAAATTATCATCACATACGTTATAAATATCATCGCACATGTTAAAATAACATAATTTAATAAATGAAAAAAAATGTTAATGCCTTGGATAATATTACAATCGACCAATCATTGATAATCATAGCTATGCTTTGGTGACAAGATTGGGCATTGATATCACCAATCAATTTCATTTTTCTCTTTCTTTGTCTCCGTCACCACCTTTTTTTGGCTATTATCGGTCCCTATTTATTTATTCCCTTCCTGACATGGTTGTTTTCAACAATTCCTATATTTAAACTCTTTATTCTTGTCATTGAGTTCTAGTTGAAGTTTAATGGAGTCTATTGTGCAATAAGCTTTGGCTTATCCTTCAGTTTTAAGCTCATATGAAAAACCACAAATGGCTTTCATTAGTAGAGTCTCACCTTGTCATCTGCACAATATCTTTTGGATTCCTTCTAAAGAAGCTTTCATTTCTATCCTTTCTATCACTGAGAAAAAATTCATTTCTGCTAGTAACATGATTGAAGTTAATTCAAGGATTGCCTCTATCTTTGCTACCAACATCATGTTCCTTATCTCTGATAAAGAGAACATGAAATCCTTGGTTAAATTCTTTGTTAATCCAATCTTCAGGGTCGGCTTGGATGAAGCTATGATAGCCCTTGATGGTGATCAGTTAGAAGCTCTTCCCTTCTCTAGTAAAGACAAGTTTGAGTTTGTGTCAATGGGCATGTTCAGGGACTTGGAAATGAAATTCTCTCTTCTCCATAATTACATTTAGGCTTTGGTTTCTAAAATGAAGTCGAATACATTGTCTGGTTATTGTTTCCCCCTCCACCTTTAGACAATGTTTTATCACCTTTCCCTGCTCTAGAATACATGGAATTGAATTGGTCAAATTGTTGTCCAGGGTGGTGTTTCGTGACATTTTCCCTTCTCCTCCATGGTTGGTTAAACAAGCTCTTGTGATAGTTACTAGGGCTTTGGACAAACACTTGGTTATAGACAAATGCAATTCCAAGCCGCTGGATTCTCTATCTGCTTCGATAGTTCATGGTTCAAATGTAGTGGTTTGTTAGTTCGACTCGTGCAAAGCATTCTTTTCTAACTGAAAATTGTTCCAGAGTTGTTTACTTTCAAATTTATTGAAATCATACAAATTGATTATGTTTGTGAATATCTTTTTTTTATATCTGATGCTGGTTTTCTATTTTTTATGCCCTACTAGTAAATTAAATGTTTTTTTGTAACGGACAGGTGGCATTTCTTTTACTATAAAAAGAGTTCCCTTTTTTCTTACCGAGAATAAATCTACGTGGCCTGGACCAACCGTTTCTACGTGGCCTGGACCACTATAATATGTAACGTTTCTATTTCAGATGTGACGGGAGAGGTGGAAAACCATTCAATAACTTTCCGTGACAATCGTAACGAATGCAGAGAATCTACACACAAATTTTATATTTCAAGCGTATATAATCATACGTTCTACGTAATACCTCAGGTATTTGAGTATTTCTTGATATTGCAATGTACGTACTGTACAAGAGTAAACAAATAACTTAAAAAAACAAACACCATCCATTAATATCTACATGCCACTGTGTTGGGTATTGTTGGCATTGAAGCCCATTACTTTCACAACTATGGAATCCCAGCAATTCTGCATGCAGCCCTTCAAGCTCGAAAAGGTTCGTACCAAACTGATCATTACATGTTCTTCTGAAACTCAACGAACACGATCTCTTTTAGCATAGAAGTGTGTGAGTTAAAAATCAGAATACCATGAGACAGTCTCACCATCTTTTCTCCAGAGCTTAGATATTTCGATGCCAAGTGCGGTTGAGATGCTTCTTGAATCCATTCTCGCTACCCTCTTCACCGCATCCTCGTAGCCAATAATATTCTTAATCTCCATCTCCTTTCTCAGGCGGGAAGGTCGCCGACGGCTTCTCCCTAGTGCAGTCTCTTCGGAATTATTCGCTCCCACCTCTTTTTCCTCGACGGCTTCTTTAAGCAGAAGCTCAAGCCCTTCGCGCCCGGCGTTTGAATTGCTATATAACTTTCTCACGTACTGTTCTCTCTTTCTGGCACTGTCACTGTCACTGCCCGGATCCTCTGATATGCACAGACTAGACACACAATTACCCGCTAATAGAGCAGCCTCATAGCCTTGCTTGCGAGCCTTACAAATATTACTGCAACTGCTGGTCTCCGGAACCTCCAGCAGCCTGTCTCTCCCACAAACCACACACACTTTTCCCAGAAAGGCCAGGTACCTAACCACACGCTGCAGCAGACCTTGCACAACATTGGTATTTCTCGGCTCCGAGGCCACATTTAGTTCCAGAGAAGTTTTGATATAATCTCTTACAAAATCGGGCAGCAGGTAACACAACCCCAACGAGGACTCGGTTTCGACTCCCTTCTGAAAGCATTCCACTTTCAGATTCTCCGTCAAAAACGCCCGCACCTTGAGCGCACGGTCATTTGCGACCCCAATCCGCAGAAGCACGTCATCTCCTTCTAAAATATCCTCCACCGCAACCTCAAATTCGAAACGGGGGCTGAGAGTGTCAGAGACTTGTACGCTACACCACTGAAGCACGTTTCCTCCCTCCACGGCCTTCGCCTGAAACTGTCTAAT
This sequence comes from Torreya grandis, assembly GCA_037957365.1. Lineage (NCBI taxonomy): Eukaryota > Viridiplantae > Streptophyta > Pinopsida > Cupressales > Taxaceae > Torreya > Torreya grandis. The sequence goes on along the minus strand of JARHVA010000873.1, from coordinate 1,762,403 downwards.
GACATTTAGGCTCTGCTGTTGAAAAAATCCGGTGGCCCAGAGCTCGTCTGCAACCGTCCACTGCCCAATCCACCATCCAGATCTCCCACAACTACTAATACTAGTCTGCCGGTTTTCTAAAGGAAGCAGCTCACTGTGATCGAGCAGAAAACCGGCCGCAGCTTGTGCAGCCTGCTGCGTTGCCTCTTTCGTCGTCTTACAAGCCGTTGCCGTGATCTCCGCGTCTGCGATGATCCACCACCGCTTATCTTCTCCTGCTCGAAAAAACAAATGGGAAAATGAATACAACCTATCCAGCGCTTCCTCTGCCCGAAACAAAGACTTGATAGACATCTCAACCCCCATAAGTAGAAGCCTAAACTTGGGAGGCAAGTCGGGCGCCGTAGAAGCTTCGGACAAATCGAGAGGGCTTTCGGATCGCTTGACCTGGATGATGTTGAAAGTATAATCCGCAAGGCCGAGGCCGGGCTTGGCTTCAATTGACCACACCAATCCACTCATTCCCAATTTAATGTGGCGTGGTTTAGGAATGAATTCCATGATGCAATCCACATTGCGAGAACATCTCCAGTTGACGATTTCAGTTTGCAGTTTCAATTCGTAGTCGTACAGCGCCATTACCAGACACTGAGTATGCTGTTGGTAGTAGAGAAACACAAATCACTTCCCCAAAATTTCTCGAATGATAGAGTCATATAATCACTTCCTCAAAACTTCTCCGTCGCTGCTGTAGCACCTCTATTTTTTTTTCTTTTTTCTGTAAAGAAATGCAATCTTGTGTAATGGCTGGGGTTTGAGCAGTCATTTATCTAAAGAGGGGTTGCCGACTTCGTGGGAGTTTCGTGGGTGATATCCAAGAAATCGACACCGAAGAGCTTTAAATTTCGGGAAGGATGTGTGGAAGCTGCACGGAAATGTTAAGGGGTTTAGGTTTAGTGGTTGCAATTGTATCAGAATGGTACTGAAAGTTAAAAGAATTTTTGTTTTCTGTTTCTTTTTTAAAATTGGAGATTAAATTTTTGAAGTATGTAGATAATTATCCGATGGAGTTAAAACTTTGTTTTAATTCGAAATTATTATTATTTTATTAAAATATGTAGGTAATCAAATGGAAAACTTTAAGATTAAGGATAGAATAGAATAAAATAAATATTATATAAAATTAAATTAACAGAGTATGGATCATGAAAACAAGTAAATAAAGGAAAGACTCTACTTAAGTATGTTAAGAAAAATGAAAAATTTGGATGAAATATTTTTAAGATAGAACGACTTTTTCAAGTAATTGTTTCTCATAATATGACTTCCTCATCATAATTGTTTATGTAATTTTGGTTAAATCAAGGTCAATGTCGATCTCTTTTTTTTTTTTAGGATATTTAATTGTGAACATGTTATAATATTATCCATCATCATTAGGTTATTACATTACGTAATCATATAGTCTTAAATATCATTAACTTAAGGGGTTAATGTGTAGTTATGAGATAATGACAAATAAATAAATAAACTACCAAATGTTCGTATGGATTGGATGGATTGAAGTGATAAAAATTATGAATTATTATACTTTGTATTATAAGCTTTGACTTCATGATCTCTAATCAACATTACCATAAACTCTTTGTATTTAGTGTGGGAGCACTCATTTCAACATTAATTTTTTATAAAATTAATGGGCCCTTCCATAATGGCTTTATAATTTCATTTTCTTCCCTCAGATAGAATTAACGAGCTCCTTGAAAATAATAACATCATTACAACAATGCACATATACATTAATTTTAGTATGAGATCTATTAATTAAACAAATGAAAAGAGGAGGAGATCTTGTTTCTATATTAGTTAAAAAAAATGTTAAAAATTAGAATTCTCACACGTGATCATACCAATATGTGAATCCTACTCAAGGAACTTGTCAAAATAGTCATACAATATAAAATGTAACAATGAAATAAATACATACAAAATAAGGTCATACCAACCCATGATCAGGGCTACCACAGTGACATCATCTAGTGATATATATATCATAAGTAACTCTTCATAAGAGAACCAAGAGATGGTATTGTTGAGGAAGGAAATACCCATCCATTAGGTAGGATAACAATAAACTTAGTGAAATATCACTCCCAACAAGTAAAATCGTAAATATGACTCATAGCAAGATACTCATATGTTAGAGGAAAACATTTGTTTTACTAGAACTCCATTATATTATTTGGCAAGGTCTTTGCCATGTGAAACCTTGAATTTAATTTATAGAAGGGTACTCATCTGCTAGAAGAATGCTTTTACTCATCTCTTAAACAAGGTACCAATCTACTTGAGGAATATTGAAATATTGAAAAGATGCATATTTATTTTTTAAGAATGCGGGAGGAGATTCAATGTTGGACCCCATAACTTCACACTCTCCTATGATTCCTAAGAGAACTAGCATAGCCCTCTTGGCCCCAAGTTATTTCTAGGAATCGCAATAGTATACCTTATGTCAACATCCATACATGTCGTTAGAGTAATGACTAATAATACATGTGGATGTGATAGTGTAATTTATCATGAAAGTCTTAAATAGATCATCAATCCAACAGATTACATGATTAACCCATATTTTAAGTAACTTCATATTCATCAAAGTTATTAATCAAATTCCATAAAAACATGGATCAATATAACCATGTAAGATAATCGTAACAAATTCATATATACTCGTGTCCATTTAACAATATATTATTTCACAATAGTAAAAAAAAAAAAAAAAAAAATTACAATATACAATATGTTCAAATAAAATCATAATTTTAAATTCCATAAAACTGCTTCTATACAACTAAACAGAATATTATATGTATATAACTACATTTCAATATCAAATAATCATATAATAACATAGGTATAAAATCATTTTAATGCAAACCACAAATAAAAAAATATTCTCATCAGAGACAGATCAATCTTAACTATTAATATTAAAATAAAAAAGACAATATTATAAAACAAGGGGCGACATTTCTTCCCATAAATTCCAAAGTAATAGACAAATTATAGATAAAGACATACACCTTATTTGACCAATAAAAGACATGCGACAAACTCAAATAAAGCCATTCATACGCACAAAGTGTGCCCATCTAGAGTGAGCTTTGATAGAAAATCTGATGCACATTTTTCTTGTCACTCGTCAATGTCTGCGAGATTCCCCTTCTTCCCGTAAAAACTTGTCCTTCCCTTTAATTTTATATTTACAAGTTATTTACTTATCATCATTATCGCCACATGTATGTGGTTCTTATGGTAGACTATAGACAAAATTAGGAGGAGTGCAGGTCAAAATTGTCATGATCAAAGAAACGTCATGATCTACAAGAAGATAGAATGAAGAAAATAATTAAATAATATGAAACCAATCGCACGTTTCCTTTTTGAATAAAAGCATTCCACCATTTACAAACCATTCGAACATGATGACCAAGAACAAATCATGGTAGGTTCTATGTGAGCTTGGATATTGATAGCTATTATAGACGTTTTTTAAAATCCTAGTAAAATGTGAGATCAACAAACCGTATTCAATCTCTTTTTGTTAAATAGTCACAAGTACGGGTTAGATCAACAAACTTATAAAAGATTATAATAAGTATTTATATTTTTTTAATATTTTTTTTTATTATTATGAATTAAGTTAACATTTGAAGAGTAATGTTGAATAAATATTTGTTATAAAATAAGTAAGGATATGTTAGTATTTGAAAAGTAATGTTGAATAAATGTTTGTCATAAAATAGGGAAGGACATTTACTTCCAAAAATGTATTTTTATTAAAATATATTTTTCTAAAATCTTTCAATTTTTTTTCTCTTTTTTTAATGAAAAAGCTCAATTCTTGGTTTGATAGGTAGGTTTGAGGTTAGATCTAGACATTAGAATCTCGTTTGGAGGGAAATTTTTAAAAAAAAACTAAAATTAGTTATTATATTTTAATTAGGGGTGACAAGCAGAAACTGAGTGTCAATACTTTGTTGCAACACTGAAAGATTTACTAATCTCAACAATGAACTTCCTTGATTAGAGCTACCACCATTTCATCAACGAATAGAATGTCATTACATCTAACTTGGTTAATAGTGCTCTTGACAAAATTCATGTTATAGCTTGTAAAGTTAGTATACAACCCCTTGAGTTACCAATATTTGTGGTTATACATATGAAAAATATATAGGCACAACATAAAATACATGTAATCTTCAATATATATTGATCCCTCCCATAACTCAACGTAACCTTGAAGATCTTGCATTGAAAATGATTTGAGCTCTTACAATACATAAGTCACATGGACTAACATTGCAAAAGAAAACAATTGATATTGGTATTATCAAATATCAAGATCTAACTTTTGTTGCAATGTCAAGAATACAATTCTTGTGCAACCTTCGTATTTCATCTCCTTTCTCTTTTTAACTAATATGCATTAATACAAAATAAAAAATACATTTACATTAGGAAAAAGAAAACCAATAACTATATTCTTTATTAAAAATCTCTCTTCATTAAATTAATTTTCATTTTTCACACTAAAACATTTACATTACACCACCTTTCTCTTGAAATTGCTGATATCAGAATTGGATTTGACAATTTGATTTGATAAGATGACATAAATAAATAATGTTGCTCATGTCAGGAATCTAGAACAACAAACATGCTCTGATACCACTCGTTAGGATCTTGCTCCTCAGAAAGAGCACAGTATGATTACCAAATATAAGCAATTGAATATGCAGAAATAACCAGAAACACAAGTAACTAGAATTCACCAACAGCACAGAATATGAGAGACAATGCACTATCTTGTATTAACACTATACAGAAAAGAATACATCAAAGAGCCGCCACACTCTTTCACCTTACAGAGATTCGCCACACCTCAAGTGTACAGTAATTCTTCTCACACACACTCTCCTACACAAAAAACGGTCCCAACAACCAACTCACACACATAATTGGTGTTCACCTCACCAACCAGTCAGTAATAACCCTGCCGGTACACCAAGCACTCTATAGCACTTCAAGCTGATCTCTCATGAACCTGTAACCTGCAATTCAAAGACCAAACTTACATGTAGATCCCCAATGAGCTTGCAACAACCTGCAACTCACAGATCTTACAACTAGAAGGAACTCTTCCTTTCTATCTCATGCCTTAAACAATACATGCCAATGGGTCTATAAATAGATCCCTAACTCAAACAATAACTTAGACTCTTAATTTAGACAATTATCCTCGTAGCCCAAGACTCTGGCTGGTCTTAACATGCAAACTCATCGTTCACTTAACTAACTGTCCGTGAAACGAACACTTCAGGAACACACAGGCGACCGACGCCAGTCCCTGTTGGTCTGGTTCTACCGACGTCGGCCGACTTCCTGCCGTCGCCGGTTGCCTTCTGCACTGGACTCTGCCGACGTCGGTCCTGCTGCCGACGCCGATTCCTGTAGAACTCAGCAACCATCTGTTCCTCAGTTTGCAAAGGTTGAAACTTTTAGCTCCACAACCTAACAATCTCCCACTTGGAGATAAACAGCTGCAACCTGTACCTGTACCTGTACACCGTCTAGTTTGTTTCCTTGGCTTTGTATCCCTCCTCAAGATCACTCTTGAAGACCAACCACCACAAAATCCGTGGTGCAAAATCTGTCATCCAAATTACCTGCCACATCCGCATCTACAACCATGTAGAAAAAAAAAAAGAACTTGACCCTGCATAGCATGTGCACCTGCTGCTGGTCCCACTGAACTGCCCTTCAGTATTACTCTTCCGGATTGACTCCAAACTTGTGACAACTCCCACTGCTTGGAAAAACTCAGGTTTAGTATATACCATGCACTCAACCTCATTATGTGAATCAAGACACCTGTTCTATGAACTGTCTAACCATCGGCGTGCTAACCGGCTTCACACAATCATCCTGAAACAAAGTCAACAAGACCTCCATGTCTCTAGAACACACTCATGCCAAAGAATCTTGCTGCTCCCAGATTCTCCATGACAAACTCCTGAACTAGCTTTACTTTTAGTTCAGAAATACCTGTATATGTAACCCTGCAACAAGCACATCATACAGAAAATAGGATAATGTAGCTAATATTATCCAACCTGGTAAAGATAAACACAATGATCAAACCTCCATTGCCCTGCAGCTAATACAAGATCATATACCCTGATCTTCCATCTCACGTATCCATTTTCGCTCTTTTTCATCCTTAACATCCATTCGTCTCTCAGTGCTTACTTCCAGCTGACAACTCTACCCAAAACACCTGTTTGGTTCTCCTCCAAGGAATCACATCCTCATCCATGCCAAGCTCCCACTGTTTCCTGGATCTACCTGTTCTGCTTCTTCAATAACTTCCTGGTCCTATGCCATAAGTGAGCAACAAGTAGTGTAAAGAAGGGAAATGACGAATTTAAGAACTTACTTACACCTTCAGTCCTCCATATGGGCGCTTGAGACTCCATGACAACTAGCTGTCCACCCAAAATTCGTCTCAGTAACCGATGCCGGTCACATCTCAGTCTACAGCCAACCGATGTCGGTTCCCTGCGACTGCCTTCTTGCCGACGTCGGTTTCCCCTGGCCGACGCCGGTCTCTGTCTGCCCCGAGTCACCGACGTCGGGCTGCACATAGCCGACGTCGGTCCCTGTCTGGACACCGACGCCAGTTTTCCTGCCGACGTCAGTCTCTGTGTTTTTCTTGTGAGACCTGACTTTTTCTCGCGAGCTCTTTTTGGATCAAAACCTTGTCCAAATCACCCTTGCTCTGCTCAGAATTCCTCTGCACCTTATGTTGAACTTTGTCCGTCACTTTTTCCTTGAAAACCAAGGCTTTTCCGTTCTTGTCACTAACATCGGATTCCTCAAGAAACCTCACCTTCTTCTTCTGCATACAGAAACCATGATCCATGCCTTCCAAATCCGAAAGCATATTCTTTGACTCAAGAACAAGCATCTCCTTCTTATCTATGTGACCAAGCCTATCAAGCCACATCTCTGAATCTACAGCTGAAGTAGATAACCCAGAAAGAGAATCAGTAAAACAAGTAGATAGATAAAGTGTACCTACTTTCTTACCTCTAGCTATAACAAGTGTACCCTTGGTAACCTTCCAAGAGTCCGTTGTGAGAGTTAATGTGCAACCCTCTTCACCCAAACTTCTAACAGAAATCAGATTCTGCTTCAGAACTGGGACATGCATGACCTCTTTTAACACCCATGTGTCACCTGTCTGTAATTTCAGCTTCACTTTGCCTTTGCCAACAATCTGACAAGACTTACCATCCCCTACACAAATTTCTCCAAAGTCTCCCTGGACATACTCATGAAAAAATTCCCTATGTGGGGATGCATGAAAAGAGGCACCAGAATCTAATACCCAAGATTCTACTTTATCCAAAGAACATACCAGAGCATCCTGTGCAACGTAACCCGCAACATCTGCTTCTTCTCCATATTCTTCATGATGATCTTCACCCAATCTGCAATCTCTCTTTAAGTGCCCTTGCTTTCCACATTTCCAGCAGGTTATTCTGCCATACCTGGACTTGGATCTTTTGCCTATCTTCGACCTTGATCTCCCACGCTCTGTCTTCTCTCTTGGCCTTCCTCTTCCTTCAACACTCAAAGCATCTCCAGATAATTCACCTGTGCTTTTCCTGCGTATCTCTTCATTCAAGATCACACTCACAACATCATCCACTTTTAAGACTTTTGAAGGAGACACAGTGTTAGAAACTGCCATTACCAAACCTTCCCAACTTTCAGGCAATGAACACAAGATTAAGAGAGCTCTAAGTTCATCATCAAATACAATATTAACTGAACTTAACTGGTTTACCAAACCATGGAAATCATTAAGATGGCTATGAACAGATCCACCTTCCAACATTTGCAAATTAAATAAACGCTTCATAAGAAATACCTTATTAGAAGCCGAGGGTTTTTCATACAAATTTGCCAAAGATTTCATCAACTCCACCGTTGTCTTACACTGTGATAAGCTGGAAATCACAGATGAATCAAGACTCAATCTAACAGATCCCAGAGCCTTCCGATCAAGAACCTCCCATTCTTCATCTTTCATATCCAAGGGTTTGCTAGCAACCCCACCCAACGGTAAGTACAAATCTTTCTGATACAGATAGTCCTCAATCTGCATCCTCCATAATTGGTAGTTCTTGCCATTAAACTTTTCCATTCGTAGTTGACTGTTTTCTGCCATTGCTCAACTCCCACTCAAACGGAAACCCTGTGAGTAACCTGTAATCAAAACACACTACCCAGAGCTACACCAATCTGTTAGTATCCCAACCAAAAGCTCTGATACCACTTGTCAGGAATCTAGAACAACAAACATGCTCTGATACCACTCGTTAGGATCTTGCTCCTCAGAAAGAGCACAGTATGATTACCAAATATAAGCAATTGAATATGCGGAAATAACCAGAAACACAAGTAACTAGAATTCACCAATAGCACAGAATATGAGAGACAATACACTATCTTGTATTAACACTATACAGAAAAGAATACATCAAAGAGCCGCCACACTCTTTCACCTTACAGAGATTCGCCACACCTCAAGTGTACAGTAATTCTTCTCACACACACTCTCCTACACAAAAAACGGTCCCAACAACCAACTCACACACAGAATTGGTGTTCACCTCACCAACCAGTCAGTAATAACCCTGCCGGTACACCAAACACTCTATAGCACTTCAAGCTGATCTCTCATGAACCTGCAACCTGCAATTCAAAGACCAAACTTACATGTAGATCCCCAATGAGCTTGCAACAACCTGCAACTCACAGATCTTACAACTAGAAGGAACTCTTCCTTTCTATCTCATGCCTTAAACAATACATGCCAATGGGTCTATAAATAGATCCCTAACTCAAACAATAACTTAGACTCTTAATTTAGACAATTATCCTCGCAGCCCAAGACTCTGGCTGGTCTTAACATGCAAACTCATCATTCACTTAACTAACTGTCTGTGAAACGAACACTTCGGGAACACACAGGCGACCGACGCCGGTCCCTGCTGGTCTGGTTCTGCCGACGTCGGCCGACTTCCTGCCGTCGCCGGTTGCCTTCTGCACTGGACTCTGCCGACGTCGGTCCTGCTGCCGACGCCGGTTCCTGTAGAACTCAGCAACCATCTGTTCCTCAGTTTGCAAAGGTTGAAGCTTTTAGCTCCACAACCTTACAGCTCATACAATTTTTTAGAAATGTTAAAAGTTTAATATCGTCATAGTCAAATGACTTAAAAAGTTAAACTCAAAATTATTCAACTCCCGTGTGAACATAAGTAGATGAAAATATTTTGTCGTCGCATCTGTGTCAGTTACATTTTAAAAAGTCATAAAACTTTTCCATCCAGGTTCACCTTAATTTCGAACAAATCTTAAGCCCACAAAGCCCACTGGAAAACAGAACAAACTTATGAACCTGCAACCCTGATCTTAGGAAATGGTTTAAACTCAAAATTATTCAACTCCCGTGTGAACTTAAGTAGATGAAAATATTTTGTCGTCGCGTCCGTGTCGGTTACGTTTAAAAAACTCAGAGAACGTTTCCATCCAGGTTCACCTTAGTTTCGAACAAATCTTAAGCCCACGAAGCCCACTGGAAAACAGAACAAACTTATGAACCTGCAACCCTGATCTTAGGAAATGGTTTAAACCCCACGACACTAAAACTCCAGGTTCACCTTAGTTTCGAACAAATCTTAAGCCCACTAAGCCCACTGGAAAACAGAACAAACTTATGAACCTGCAACCCTGATCTTAGGAAATGGTTTAAACCCCACGACACTAAAACTCCAAGTAGTCACAAGATTACATTTCTTTACCCAAAAAAAACAAAGCAGCGAAGCGAAATTTTGAGAAAGTAATTGGATTAATCTAGCAACAGCAGTATACGCTTAAGCCATGGCATTGTTTGAGTATGAATTGGAACTACAATCTGAAGTCATCAGCTAGAAATGCTCTCGCCATGTGGACTGCCTCATGAAATTCCTTACGAAATCACACCACATAAAGTTGGGAATGAGCAGACTGGTGTGGATGATTCAAGCCCTGCCCCTGCACGGATCCACAAGTTATACATTTAACATCATACAGGTCAAACGATTCAGAAGCCCTCTCGCCATGTCGAGAGATTTACCTCACAAGTTTAAGCTTCTGCTTGTAGGGTTTGAGATGTTCCTCAAGTATGTGTTCCAGGCTGAGGAAGCGCTGGACAAATTGTATGTTTTTTCCCATTTGCTTTCCCTAGTCGAGGAGGATAAGCGGTGGTGGATCTTTATTGACGCTGAGATCACGACAATGGCTTGTAACATGACAAAAGAGGCAATTCAGCAGGCGTAGAATTTTTAAATAAAATTAAATCAGAGTCAAATATATGCAATATTTATAATATAGAAGATATAAGAGTTGCAAAAATAAAAAATTACTTCTTCAAAAAATTGGATGCATGTGAACATGTTTTTCTAATTATTAAATAAAATATTTTAAATTTATCTAAATAATAATTTGCATGTAATAGCAACTAAAACTAACTCTAGCCTTTCTAAGGCTTTATTTTTTCAAAAAAATATATTAACTAAAAATTAACTGTCTAAATTTAGCTCCACAAAACACTGTTCATGCAAACTAAATTTACACTAATAGTCTAAAAATAGAACTGAGTGAACTGCACTTCAGCATCACTTTTCAACATACTCCCCCTTGATGCTGAGTGGGCTCACAATTTGATCTCTGAGTGTCAAAAACTGCTCTGTTGCAACTGCTTCCATGAAGATATCTGCGAATTGTTCTTTAGTGTTGATGTATTTCAATTCTACTACCTTCATCTGCACTAAATCTCAGATAAAATGATGCTTTAAATCAAAATGTTTTGCCCTGCTGTGATGGACTGGATTCTTGGCCAATTTAATAGCACTAATATTATCACAAAAAATCACTGTGGGTTGAACTTGAATCTCTCCAATTTCTTCAAGAAGTTTTCTAAGCCATAATGCTTGTGTATTTGCTGAAGTGACTGCAACATACTCTGCTTTTGTAGAAGAAAGGGAAACTATACTTTGCTTCTTTGAGCTCCAAGTAATCAAACAAGAACCAAAATAAAAAAAATTCCCAGATGTTGACTTTTAGTCATCCAAACTACCTCCCTAATCAGAATCACTAAAACCAACAAGATTGAACCTTTTAGAAGTGTAGCAATGAATACCAAAATCTAGAGTGCCTTTCACATACCTCAAAATTCTCTTGGCTGCCTTCATATGTATTTCTGATGGCTCTGTCATGTACCTTGAAATAAGTGAAACTGAATAAGCAATATCAGGTCTTGTATGAGTTAGAAACATTAAGCTTCCAACAATACTTCTATAGGTTGTCTCATCAACTCTTTCAGCACCATCATCTCTACACAACACAACTCCATGAGCAACTGGAGTGGAGATTAGTTTACAGTCAACCATATCAAGTTTCTTCAACATATCTTTAGCATACTTTGTTTGACAAATGAAAATTTTATTCTCCTTTTGATAAACCTCCATTCCTAAAAAATATTTCGTAAGGCCTAAATCTTTCATCTCAAATTCATTCATCATGAAAACTTTGAATTCATCCTTCATCATAGAACTGCTACCCATATACAACAAGTCATCAACATACAAACTTACAATCAGAGTATCATTACCTTCTTGTTTGTAGTAAAGGGTAGGTTCACTCTTACTTCTTTGAAAGCTATTCTCTTGAAAATATCCATCAATCCTAGCATGCCATGCTCTTGGTGCTTGTTTGATGCCATACAAAGCCTTCTTTAACTTGTAGACATGATTTTCTTTTCCTTGCATTTCAAAACCTTGTGGCTATTCCACATATACTTTTTCTTCTAAGTACCCATTCAAGAAGGCACTTTTCGCATCCATATGATGGATGCTCCAATTCTTTTGAGCTGCTAATGAAATCAGCGTTCTAATGGTCTCTTGTCTTACTACTGGTGCAAATGTCTATTCATAATCAATGCCATATTTTTGTGTGAAGCCTTTAGCAACTAATCTCGCCTTATGCCTTTCAACACTTCCATCACTGTTAAACTTAGTCTTGTAGACCCATTTGGTGCCGATCTTCTTTTTGTCATGTGAAAGCTTTGTAAGCGCCCAAGTGTCATTCATGTGAATAGAATCCATCTCTTCTTGCATTGCTTGCATCCAAACCTCATTAGTATATGCATCTTTAAAACATGATGGTTCAAAATTAGCCTTGGTAAGTAAACCAAAAATTCAGTGTCTCACCTCTTGGATTTTCTTCATGTGCTTGATTTGAACTTTTTTTATAAATGTCACTCAATCTTCTTACCTTCCTTGTAGAACCAACACTTGAATCTGGACTTACACTTGGAATTGAACAACTAGATGAGGGGTTACTTGGTGGATTTGTAGCACTTAGAATAGAAATATTAGTGGGCTGCCCATGATCAATATCATCCATAATAACTTCATTTAAAATAGATTTTGACTTCTCCATATGGCCTTTTTGATAACCATAAACTCCTCTTTCATCAAAAGTCACATCTCTTGACACAATAAGCTTATTAGTGAGAGGATTATATAACATGTAAGCCTTACTTTCCTCACTATATCCAACAAAAATATATGACTCACTTTTGAGATCTAAATTTTGCCTCTTTTGATCAGGTACATGAACATAGGATAAGCAACCAAAAACTTTGAAATAATTAACATTTGGCTTTTTCTCATACCAGGCTTCATACGGAGTCATCCTATCAAGTGCACTAGTGGGACTCTAATTGAGAATATATATTGTTGTAGCAACTGCATCTCCCCCAAAATAATTACTTAATCCCTTTATTTGTAGCATGCTTCGTGCCATCTCCACCACTGTACGATTCTTCCTTTCAGCTACACCATTTTGTTGATGTGTGTATGCAGTGGTGAGTTGTCTTCTAATGCCGTGCATATCACAATAACTTTGAAAGGCTTTTGAACAAAATTCTCCTCCATGATCAGTCCTTAAGCATTTGATTTTTCACCCTTTGTCATTTTCTACAAGGGCTCTAAACCTCTTAAATGTCTCAAGAGCTTCACCTTTTGTCTTCAAAAAATAAACCCAACACTGTCATGAGTAATCATCAATAAAAGTAATAAAATATGATGACTTATCCAAACTATTTGTCTGCATAGGACCATAAATGTCTGAATGAACTAACTGGAGTGGATAATGAGCCCTCCATGCATTGCCTTTTGGAAATTTCTCTCTTGCATGTTTTCCTTTAGCACATCCTTCACAAACTTCATTGTGCTCTTCAACCTTAGGTAAACGAGAAACTAATGCTTTTGATGTTAGAATTTTCAAACTATGAAAATTTAAATGCCCATACCTGAGATGCCACAACCAACTTGTATCCTCATATGCCATATTGACAAGGTTCTTATTATGCTCACCAAACTTCAATGGAAACATAATATTCTTTGTCATAGGCACAACTGTTACCACCCTATTTTCTTGACTCTTATCATAAATTATACATTGTTGATTTTCAAATACAACTGTATAATTCTTCTCACATAATTGTCCAACACTCACCAAATTATGCTTTAAATTTGGAGTGTAATAAATGTCTTTAACACTCTTCATACCTTCTTTTGTATGGACTTCCATAACTCCTTTTGCAGCAACCTCCAATGATTTGTCATCACCAAGTTTGATCTTAGATTTAAAACTTTTATCCATTATAGAAAAAAGTTTTTCATTCCCTGACATGTGGTTAGAACATCTCGAATCTAAATACCAAACATCTTTAGAAATAATTTCAGCTTTGTCATAAGATAAAAATAAATTATCTGGAGGATTCTCATCATCTTCTTGAGCATAATGAACACTTTTATCATTATTACCTTCTTTTGATCTAGACTCATAATTAAAGTGGCCATACCTATTACAATGATAACACTAAATATTTCTTTTACCAAATCGACCTCTTCCTCAGAAACCACCTCTACCTCTATTTCCTCTTGAGTAATTCTGATTTTGACTTCTACCTTGGCCTTGATTACTTTTGATGCTACTATTGGCATCTTCATTCTTTGTGATTTATAATTTGGAGGAAAAACCTTTTTCATCACTTTCTCTAAATGAATCTCTCAATCTTTTTTCATGAGACATCAAAGATCCAACTAGATGATCAAATTGAAGGGTAGACAAATTCTTGCTTTCTTCTATGATTATGGCAACATGGTTCGACCTTGGTGTGAGAGTCCTCAACACCTTTTTTATCACAACCTCATTGTTCACAATTTCACCAAGTGTAGCCATCTTTTTGACCACGTCTTTTACTCTGACACAATAAGTACTCACACTTTCAACTTCTTGCATCTTTAAATTCTTGAATTCTCTCTTCAATGTCTGTAACTTGACAACTTTGACTTGATCACTACCTTGGTAAGCTTCTTTTAGAGTCTTCTAAGCATCCTCTGTTGTCTTTGCTCCTAAAATTCATGAAAATAGGCTCTGATCTAGAGATATTTGAATATGAAATAAGGCTTGAGCATTCTTCTTCTTAGCCTCCTTCTTAGTTGTTTTATCATTTATTTAAGGACATTCCAATCGGCGGGCTCTGCATAACTTGATTCAATAATCTTCCACAAATCTTTTTCTATCAAAAAAGTTATCATTTTGATACACCAATAATCATACTCATTTCCATCAAATTCTGGAATGGGCAAGGAGTTAGAATTTGACATGATAAATTTTTTGGCAAAATTCCAACTACTAAATCTTTAACCCAAAAAAAAAATACATGCTCTGATACCAAATGTAGAATCTTTAAATAAAATTAAATCATAGCCAAATATATGCAATATTCATAATACATAAGAGATAAGAGTTGCAAAAATAAAAAATTACTTCTTCTTCAAGAAATTGGAATCATTCTCCTTCTTCTTCTTCTTGAAAATAAAGATCAATTACAATGTATTTAATAGAATTGCATGTGAACATGCTTTTCTAATTATTGAATAAAATATTTTAAATTTATCTAAATAATAATTTGCATGTAATAGCAACTAAAACTAACTCTAGCCTTTCTAAGGCTTTATTTTTTCTAAAAAAATATATTAACTAAAAATTAACTAACTGTCTAAATTTAGCTCCACAAAAAATTGTTCATGCAAACTAAATTTACACTAATAGTCTAAAAATAGAACTGAGTGAACTACACTTCAACATTAGTTTTCAACAAGAAGTAATGGTGGTTATTCTTATTGAGCCCAATGAACTGCCTACTTTAGAAAACCTATAGTAGAGTATTTTTGGCTGTGGGATATTTGGATGGTGGATTGAGCAGTGGTCAATTGCAGATGAGCTATGGGCTGCTAGCTTGTTTAAGGGTAGGGTGAAACTGTCATGAAATAATTTCAAGTGAAGGTTGTGGAGGAAGGAAACATGCTTCAGTTGAGTAGCATGCGAGTCTTGGACACTCTAAATCCCTGGTTCAAATTTGAGGCTCGGGTGGACAAATTCTTAGAAGGAGACCGGGCGCTCCTATGAATTGGGGTCATAAAATACCATTCACTAAGGGTACGAGTGTTTTTGACAAAAGATGATGTGAAAGTTGTTTACTGTCAAGAGGGAGTCGAAATGGAGGCCTCATTAGGGTTGGGTTATTTACTGCCTGATTATGTAAGAGATTACATTAGGGATGCTTTAGAGACAAAGAAGGCCAATCTGAGTAAGAACAATGTTGTAGAAGGTATGGTACATGTTGATAATTGATGTTGGATCATCCAGTCTCTTCCATGCACGATTTAGACAATCAATTTGCTTTCAGTTTTTATGGAGCTAAATTTAGACACTCAATTAATAATTATAATTAGTCTTTTTTATTTTGTCTTGAAAACTGTAACAGATATATCAAAAATAATACATAGTATTATTACATATTTTTCATTTATCTCTGTTGTAAGTATTTTGTTATGCTGTTATAATTGGTTTATCAACTGGTTCACCTAGATAAAATCTTAATTTGATATCAGAGCAGGGATTTTCTTTTGAATTAATGATTTAGTGGTTGGAATTTTGCCAAAGGTTTATTATGTCAAATTCTAGCCCATTCCAAAATTTGATGGAAATGAGTATGATTATTGGTGCATCAAAATGATGACATTTTTTATAAGAAAATATTTGTGGGAGATTGTTGAATCAAGGTATATAGAGCCAATTGATTGGAATGCCCTCATAGTGAATGATAAAATAGATAAGAAGGAGGCTAAGAAGAAGAATGTTCAAGCCTTGTTTCATATTCAAATAGCTCTAGATAAGATCCTATTTCTAAGAATTGTAGGAGCAAAGACAACTAAGTATGCCTGTAAGACTCTAAAAGAAGCTTATCAAGGTAGTGATCAAGTTAAAGTTGTTAATTTATAGACATTGAAGAGAGAATTCGAGAATTTGAAGATGCAAGAAGCTGAAAGTATGAGTACCTATTGTGTCAGAGTAAAAGATGTGGTCAATAAAATGGATACACTTGGTGAAATTGTGAATAATGAGGTTGTGATCAAAAAGGTGTTGAGGACTCTCACACCAAGGTGGAACCATGTTGCCATAATTATAGAAGAAAGCAATAATTTGTCTACCCTTCAATTTGATCATCTAGTTGGATTTTTGATGTCTCATGAAGAAAGATTGAGAGATTCATTAGGAGATAGTGATGAAAAAGTTTTTTCCTCCAAAGTACAAATCACAAAGAATGAAGATGCCAATAATAGCACCAAAAGCAATCAAGGCCAAGGTAGAGGTCAAAATTAGATTTAGTCAAGAGGAAATAGAGGTAGAGGTGGTTCACGAGGAAGAGGTGGTTTTAGAGGAAGAGGTAAAGGCCGATTTGATAAAATAAATGTCCAGTATTATCATTGTAATAGGTATGGCCACTTTGAAAAAGAGTGCAGATTAAAAGAAGTTAATAATGACAAAAGCATTTATTCTACTCAAGAGAGTAATGAGGCTCCTCCAAATAATTTATTTGTATTTTATGACAAAGCTGAAAATGTTTCTAAAGATGTTTGGTGTTTAGATTTGAGATGTTCTAACCACTTTTCAGGAAATGAAAAACTTTTTTCTATAATGGATGAAAGTTTCAAATCCAAGATCAAGCTTGGTGATGACAAAACATTGAATTTTTCTGCCAAAAGAGCTATGGAAGTCCCAACTAAAGAAGGTATGAAAAGTGTTAAGGATATTTATTACACTCCATAATTAAAGCATAATTTGTATAGTGTTGGATAATTGTGTGAGAAGAATTATAAAGTTGTATTTGAAAATCAGTAATGTATAATTTATGATAAGAATCAAAGCAATAAAGTGGTTACAGTTGTGCGTATGACAAAGAATAGGATGTTCCTATTGAAACTTGTTGAACATAACAACAGCCTTGCCAATATGGCATATGAGGATAAAAGTTAGTTGTGGCATCTCAGGTATGGACATTTAAATTTTCATATTTTGAAGATTCTAACATCAAATGCATTAGTTTCTAGTTTGCTCTAGGTTGAAGAGCACAAGAAAGTTGGTGAAGGATGTGCTAAAGGAAAACATGCAAGAAAGAAATTTCTAAAAGGCAATGCATGGAGGGCCCATTATCCACTCCAGTTAGTTCATTTAGACATTTGTGGTCCTATGCAGACAAAGAGTTTGGGCAAGTCATCATATTTCATTAATTTTATTGATGATTACTGATGATAATAATGGGTTTATTTTTTGAATACCAAAGGTGAAGCTCTTGAGACATAAGAGGTTTAGAGCCCTTGTGGAAAATGAAAAAGGGTACAAAATCAAATGCTTAAGGACTGATCATGGAGGAATATTTTTTTCAAAATCTTTTCAAGGTTATTTTGATATGCATGGCATCAAAAGACAACTCACCGCTGCCTACACACCTCAATAAAATGGTGTAGTTGAAAGGAAGAATCATGCAGTGGTGGAGATGGCATGGAGCATGCTACAAACGAAGGGATTAAACAATTCTTTTTGGTGAGATGTAGTTGCTACAGTAGTATATATTCTCAATTGACATCCCACTAGTGCACTTGATAGAATGACTCTATATGAAGCCTGGTATGAGAAAATGCCAAATGTTAATTATTCCAAAGTTTTTGGTTATTTAGCCTATGTTCATGTTCATGATCAAAAGAGGTAAAAGTTAAATCCCAAAAGTGGGTCATGTATTTTTATTGGATATAATGAGTAAAGTAAGGCTTACAGGTTATATAATCCTCTCACTAATAGGCTTAGCATGTCAAGAGATGTATTTTTGATGAAAGGGGAGTTTATGGTCATCAAAAAGGCCATATGGAGAAGTCAAAATCTATTTTAAATGATGTTATTATTGATGATATTGATCATGGGAAACCCACTAATATTTTTGTTCCAAATGCTACAAATCCACCAAGTAGCCTCTCATCTAGTTGTTTAATTCCAAGTGTAAGTCCAGATTCAAGTCCTAGTTCTACAAAGAAGGTAAGAAGATTGAGTGACATCTATCAAAAGAGTATAAATCAAGCACATGAATAAAATACAAGAGGTGAGACAGTGAATTTTTCTTTACTTACCAAGGCTGATTTTAAACCATCATGTTTTGAAGATGCATGTGTTTCTATCTAATTTTTGTTTTTTCTTAAGTGTGAAAAGAAGAAACTAGTTAAGAAGGGTGTGTAGAAGAATACATATTGAATACGCGCATTTTGAATCTAGACTTTGTGAGAACTTGTCTTTGATTAGAGAAGAATGATCTGCAATAATAAAGCACTACCATAAAACTTGTTGGTTAGACATGTAGTTGGGTGGATTGTCTAGCATGAGCTAGATCTTAGAAGTGAAAGCTTTCTAGGAGGCTGTCAATCTACCTGCTTTTAACACTTAATTTTGTGAATAAAAAAGAAAGATACTTGCATTTAAAACAATAAATAACTAAAATTAAAAACAAGTAAATAACAAAAAATAGCTAAATTAAGATGAGAAATTTAAGGTGCTTTTAAAATAATGACTAAGTAAAGCAACTAATGCTAAAAATTAGTCAAAGGTTATGGTTTTGGTTTGGAAATTTAACAAAGGATTAAATAAAGGTAGTTTCACTGGTTGATAAATGATTAAGGTAATAAAAAGGTAAAGATTCAAATGGGATAAATGGGTGAATGGTTGATGAGGTAAGAAAGTAAGTAGTTAAGATGGCAAGAGGGGAAGAGGATAAGGAGGGTAAAAGTGGCAAAGATGTGAATGGATAAAAGATGGCAAGGGAGAAAATAAATTGAGATAATGAAATAACAAAGGGAGAAAATAGATAAGTGAGGATGAAGAGATTAAAAATCCAAGGGGATGATAAAATAAAATTAAAGAAATAAAATCAAATGTTACCTTCCAAGATTGAATAAGGATGTTGTTGTTGATAACGTTGTTGAAGTCGTCTTGAGGCAATTTTGGTAGAGCTTCATTTCTTTGAATTATTTTTCTGCAAGATGTGGATGACCTCAAAAATGATGACCTCCTTCAAAGACTTGCAACAAGATCTTAATAACCAAAGACTAACTTCCAACTTAACCTTGAGTGAAGGAAAGGGGAGAAATTTATAGCATTTATTGTTAAGAACCATGCCAAAAGAGGGAATAGTAGAAGTATGGCACCATTTCCCATGTGGTGCATGAATGAGTCAAAGATGAGGTTGATGGAGATTCCCATTTGGGTTGGTCAGTTTCCCACCTTGCACATGAGTCCAATTTTAAATGGAAATCATGCACATGGGTCTAAATGAGGATAAAAACTTTTCACCACCCTTTCTTGTCTTCATCTGAGCACTTAAAGAGATAGCACACAAAATGTGGCACCATTTTCCATGTGGTTCATGAATGGGTCAAAGATGAGGCTGGGTGGAATTATGATTTAGGTTGGTGAGTCTCTCATTTGGGCTAAAAAAACAAAAATGGGTGCCCTTTGTCTTTCCCAAAGCACTAAAAAGGTAAATATCTCATTTTGAAGGCCACTTTCATGTGTAAAGGCAAAATACATGTTGAATTATGGCCCTTTAAATAAAAATTCATCATATTTAAAAGGGGGCCCTTGTGATGCTTAAATGAGGTCATTAAGCACTTTGAGAAATGGTCAAATTGGGTACAATTTTGATAAGCAATTAGTGTGGAGGCACTAGGTGATGCCACAAGGTAGTTAGGCATTTAAAATGCTAATGGATGAAAGGTGACTAAGCATGATAGTTAAGATTTCATAAATACTAAAGTTGTTAATGTTGGTAAAAATAAGGTCAATTCTAGGACATGTGACATGGATAATTGATCCACAATGTTGGTCATAGCTAATCAAGTTAGGCCTATCAAGCCATCTAGGTAGGGTTGGTATTAGTCATAAGTATCCAAGATGGGAAGTGATCTTGTGAAATAACATAATTGGTTAGGTCATGCATGAGGTGGTGTAAAATTTCAAAAGCTCAACATGTCAATGTTGGTCGGTGTAGTAAAAATGACCATGAAAACTTGTCGCAAAACATGCTAATGGTTAGAGTCAAAAGTAACCAATGTCAAGGTGGACATGGTAAAAGCATGGGTGGATTGGGTATAGGATGGAAGGGGATGGTTGAGCTAACTCCAGATGCATTTGATAAGTAGATGCTACCTACATAGTTCCATGGATAAGAATCCAAAAAGAATGTCAAGCCAAATGTAGTTCTTTTGAGATGGGGAGCATGGGTTAACTTGGTTGACCTAACTTGATGTATCATATAGGTAGATTTAGTTTAAGGATGTTACAAAAAGTGAAGTGCCAAAGGGTGGAAAAGATGGCTATCAAATAGTTTTTTGATTGGTTTAGTAGAAACGATGGATGAGATCACTTAGGTTGAAAGTAGATGATTGCTTCAACCATGCAAAAGGAATCTATAGCCATGATAATTAGGTTCAAGTGTGAAATTTATGCCTCCATTTTAAAGAAAAAAAGGGAAAAATATGCTTTACCAGGCTTTGGATAATTTGGCACTACTCAAATTGTCGCGATTATCTGATTGGTTCTTTTATCACCATTCAAATACGCTGACATTATGCACACTCCATAACATTGTCATTAACAGGATATGGAAGGGTATTATTCAATGATCTAGGGAATTAAAGCATCAGTGTGGGTAAACGGGAAGTGGTGAAGATTTGAATCCTTGACTCTTGAGTTAATGGGGCCTCAAAATAAGTAAGCATTGAGTTTTAAGGGAATTTAGAGAAAGACTTTGAGGGGTTTTGGAATATGGAGCAAGGAGAATAATATTATTATTATTATTATTAATTAAATGAGGGAACATGTTGAAATAAAAAGGAAAATAAATGGTATAAATGTAAAACTGAGAGGGAAAATAGAAGAATAATGTACGAAGATAGATAGATTGGGGAGTTGAAAAGGAAGGTCGGAGAAATAGGTCTAAAAGAAACCAAGGAGAAAAATAGTTAGGTGGAAGAGGGGACTCTTATAATGTGACTAAAGATTAGGGATATTATAGTGCATAGGAAGATGTAGGCTAGGTAGGGAGAATCAAGGTAAATTATTAGTAGGGAGGTAGGTCACATGAGAGGGTGTAACTATCATCCACACGCGGGTACCCCAAATCTTCTAGTTGAAGGTGGTTTTAGTTTGGATTCTAACATCTTTGAAGGCCAAAGTAAAAGGGGTTTGAAATAGGCAAGACCAGAGGGGAAGGAATCTTTATCCTAATGGCTTAGCAGTGCTTAGGCTTACTTATTGGTTGTATGAACTAGTGATCTTGGCCAATTGTGTTATAGAGTCATAGGATCAGTATATATCCCAAAGTCAAATGGAAGACCTGTGAGCCGTAACATGCTATGTGTTATGATCATATAAGAGCAAAATGGGTAAAGGGTTTAAAATGGAAGAAGGTGATATGTAGGCTGAAGGGAGTAGCTAGAGAGGGACAAAAAAGAGGATCTAGGCTCAACATGCAAAGGCATTAAAGGAATAAAGGGATGCACCTAAAGTAATGAACTTGACCAAATTTTGTGCATTAAGGCAAGGGTGTGGAGGACATGAAGAAGCAGACAAGGAGATGTACATAAAAGTGGTACAATTGGTGACCACACTCTGAGGAGATAGAGGTTGAATGGGAAAAAATAAGGGAGATCCAATAAGGGACGAGGTGAAGGTGGACTAGGAGATGGATGAAGAGATAGGTAGAGAAAACAATGACGTCACAAATAAAGACAAAGGTGGAGAAGGATGGAAGGAACCAGCCATGGACATATAGGTTGAAAACAACAAGAAATGTCATTAAGGGAGATGAAAAAAATGAAATGAAATAGAAAAAAGAGAAGAAAAATAAAATATAGATGATGGGAGGTGAGAGATGAACTAAAGAATGAAATATTGGAGAATTGAAAAGTATGGGGAGAGAAATGTAACAATCATGAAGGGTAAGGGGAGGATGAGAAATATGGGAGGCCATGAAAGGTTTGAAAAAAAAAAAGACCAAGGAGAAAACAGTTTGGTGATGAAAATGAAAAACAAGGAGATACATGGAAGAAAATGAAATATGAGAAGAAAAGAGTGAAATGAGGATGCAAATAGAATGACATGAGAGTGAATAAGTATGTGGTATCTTGACTAAGTAAGCATGGATGATGATAATCAAGGAGAGGAACAATGAAGCAAAGTAGATGGTAGTTTTGGAGATGAGAATAAGATTAAAAATGGGAAAGGGGTTAAGAAAAATAAGGGAAAGTGAAGGATCAGTGAATAAGAAGTTGAAGAGATAAGTAATGCATCAATTAGCTTGTTAGAAAAGGTTGACAAGCCGAAAAGGGGTGAGGTGGTGAGGAAATAGGGGAACACAATGAAAGGGCATGAGATGAAAATTAGGGATGATAAGAAGAAATAGGAAAAATTGAAGTAGGGATATAAAGCATGGATATTCACATAGATCCAAAAGACAAGTGAGTACTGAGAGGAATGTGAGAGGTAAAAGGTAAAAACTGATAAGAATAAAATGGACAATTATGGAAGGCTTCTCAAAGGATAAATACCTAGTTAGAAACTAGTTGTGGAGGAAAAAAAAGAAGACAAAATGGATGAAAGGATGAAAATAAAGTAAACATGAAGAATGGAAAATGGGAAAATTAAGAAGAGTGGTGAAATGACAGAGAATGGTGGTACATGTAAATAAAAAAAGCAATAACAACTTAAATAGAAAGTTTGTAAGATGTATAGTATGATGTAGAATTGGTGAGGAAAAGAGAGTGATAAAGAGGGTACAACAAATAGCCAGGGGGAGGGGAGATGATGAGGACAGTGAAAGAAGATAAAGGGGATAAAGGGCAAGGTTGGTAAAGAGTGGAGAGAGGGACAAAAACCATGAAATGTGGGTGAGAGAGTGAGCTATGAAGCATGTACAATGAAAGGTGATGGGTAGATTAGCGAAGCAGAGTAGGTGGTGGCTTTATGGGAGATAAAAGGGGCCAATGAAGAAGGCTATCAATCTTTGTATTAAAATAGATTGACAAGTTATAAAAGTGGTTAAAAGAGATTGACAAGCTGAAGGGAGGGAGGTGGTGAGGAGATAGGTAGAGAAGTGGAGGAAGATATTTTAGGTGAGAAGGGAAAATAAAATAAAGGATGCAGCTAAGCTGACCTTAGTAACTAAGCATTGCCTACATAGTCCAAAAAGACCTCAGGCCAATGTAATTCTCCCATCAATTGGGGAAAAATAAAGAGGAAGTATTAGGTGATGTTAAAATACAAGGATGCTAGGAAAAATCCAAAGCTTCCTTGATAGAGGATGCCCTAGGTAAGAGTGTGTTGTTATAAATAGAAGTTAATGAGAAGGAAAAGGGGAGGGTAATTAGTTGTTAGTGGTTGAACTGCCCTTAGAAGTCAAGTAACTCTACATAGTCAATGGACATCAAGCCAACGTAGTTCAACAAGGGTTGGGTGACTGGTATTCAAACTAGTTGTCCCAATTGGATGGACCATATGGGTTTGTTTGGGCTGATGGAGAAGATTTTGTAAAACAATAGTTTTGGGTTTTGGTGAAGGAGATGGTGAAAGTGCATGGTGTAGATTGGTAAATAGTTACCATAATGATCCCACATTTAGTAGGATGAGAGACATGGATGCATAAGATGGGATAAATAAGAAGGTAACACAATGCTAACCACCACAAATGACCTTCAATGGAGCTAATCTAAAGAAAAGGTACCTTTGTAAGGAGATTGCACATTCTAAAATTGTTCGAAGGTATGAGCATAGTGATAGCAGTTATTGTTACAAGCTGAGTTTTAGAAGAAGGTTTTCTATCAGGATCTACATAGTCAATTTGGAAAAAGTTCATCATCACTACAATCCAAGTTTTATGGGAAATAGAAAAGTTACGACCTGAAAAGATTTTCTTTGAAGGTACAATAGATTCCACATGGTAGAAACGTAGCAATGTGGTGAGCGATAGAGGGTGACACTGCCTATCTCAGGAGCTGCATAGCCATGTTGGGCAAAAGTTATCCATGTCTGTATTCTCCATACCAATTCCTTGGAACCAATGACTTGGGGTTCCATGTAGAAGAGGCCCTAGTAGCAGAGAGCTATTTGGTCTAGGATATTAGTTATATAGTTGGATCAGACAGGGGATCTTCAATGGTAAGCATTTGGGAGTTACCACCACCAATAATAGTGGCAATTTCAAATGCATGATCATTATAGCGGCCCATGGTTGGAAGCAAATTTATGTCAACCAAGGTAAAGGTGACAATGATGCAAATGACCACTAGGACCACAAAGACTACAATTTTGCAATCATTTGGTGCTCAGAGAACTTATTCATTTCTTTGAATTTGTATTGTTACAAAGCTTTTAATAATGTGAAAAATATTTGATCCATAATCATGAACCTGTTTGTGTTTTGACTACATTTTGATTTGGTATATGTGATGATCTTTAGATATTTATTGTTTACCTTAAGTAGATATATTTGAGGACTTTGTTTTTGAAATTGACTATTAGTTTGTTGCTCATTTATTAGACAATTTTTCTTGTGCTTGATTTGACTTTTGATAAACTTCAGATAACATGCATCTGCTACAATGATTTTTTTGTAATTGCATTTCCAATTTACTTAGCAATAAGCAATGGCATCTGATTCTAGAAAATTAAAAAAGGACATATATGGATGTTTTAAAGATCATTATCTATAATAGAGGACTTAGTAAATTAAAATAGTCTAATACAAAGACTAAGATTGACTACATCAAAGAAATGACTTTACAATTTTGTGAAAAAGAGCATATGAGCATTAGAGACTTCGGTATAGACCAATCTACTTGTCAAATGAATATACTAACAAATATCTTCTTCCATGTCAAAATCTTTAATTTATGCATCTTTAGATGTCAAATCCACATACAAAAATGTTTAAGATCAATAAAAAATATATGATTAATGTTATCATGTATAATATAGTATCAAATACTTAGCAACTTCATTTTGTGTCCAGCTACAAAAGAAAAAGATAAAAAATATTGACAAATAAAAATAAAAATTGGGCAAAATCAAATTCTAAGCATTTTTAACTTTTTTTAGAACTGTGTATATCATAACTCCCAAAAAAAATACTTGTAAATGTCTTGAAATAATGTACAGATCACTAAGGCAATTCAAAACACTTATGAATTAGCATATATATATATATATATATATATATATATGTAACATATTGCTTTTTTTAATCACAACACACATGCATTTGAGTGATTGCATAAAGGAAATTGTATTAAATATAACTATTTGCATTAGCTTTGGAAATCTATTAGTATGTTGTGTTCCCATGTAAATGTCATATACGCCTACATTGATTTTTTTTTTCTAGTTTATCCATATATTTTTTTAGCTTGGAATATGTTATGGAACTTAATTGAAACTAATGTTCTCAATCTTCTACTTTTATTAAATTTTTAAAATATCCTATGCCTATATTTTTTGTATTTATTCCTTGATAGCCTCAATGCAATATGCTTATGCTATATTATAATGTGTAATGCATCATTTTACGATTGCAATGCTCTTTTTTCAATAGGTGATTAGATGATTTTCAGATTGCTTGAGCATTTTCTTTAAATTGATTAAGTTGGTGTCTCTCAATTTATTCTGGTGTAGAGTTTTAAGATTGTGAAAAACATTGAATGCATAATCATTCAACTATTTATGCTTTGTTTATGTTTGTATTCTTTTTTTTATTGACGCTAACATTTTATGGTTAAGCTTAAACATATGCTATATTTAGAAAACTTTGTTTTTGTGATTGACTAGAACTTTGTGATGCATTTATTCCATATATTTGATTATGGCTGATTTGATTTTAAATAAATTTTGGACAATATGTGTTTGCCACACTTGAATTCTTTGCATCTACAAAGATTAAAAAAATAAAAGAACAATTTAAAAAAATAAAACAAAACCTTTTTTAACTTTGTTATGAATTTTATGTGTTGTAACTAGAACCAATGCACTTGTGAATCACTTCAATTAATATGGAAATAATGAACATAGTTTAACACTTATATGCATTGTCACGTAACAATTGAACAAAAAAATTATTTTCATATGAGCACTTATGCAAGTTTATGAGTCGTTGCTTGCCATTAAGAGGCTTTATTTATTTGCGTCAACTTCACCCAAGAATTTGGTCGATATAGGTGTTATTTC
Organism: Torreya grandis; assembly: GCA_037957365.1. Taxonomy (NCBI): domain Eukaryota; kingdom Viridiplantae; phylum Streptophyta; class Pinopsida; order Cupressales; family Taxaceae; genus Torreya; species Torreya grandis. Next base: position 1,735,568 of record JARHVA010000873.1, on the reverse strand, counting down.
CATAGTCATGGTTACTTTTGGAAAATCCTCTGACTTTAGCATGCAAAGCTTAAACTTAATCAACTTTATTCTAATGGCTTTGCATTTAATGAAAAAATAGATAGTAACCAATTTATTGAAATGGGCCATCATGGGTGACCTCACATAGCTAGAAATTTATTGTGACAAACTTTTTATATCTCATGAATGATTAGCTACATCTTTACTATGATTGTTATGCATGAATCTTCGTAAGTGGTTCTAATTGCAGTTAAACTTTGAACTTGGCTTAAGAGATGATGTACCTTCATCCGGAGCCTATTTGCACATCTATCTCTCGCATTCTAAAGGAAGACCAAAATTTGATATTCAATATACGTAGATACCTTATGGTTATTCTGATAATTTGTGTTGTGTCACTCATTCTTTCTATATTATGTCTATGTTATAATGTTTATGCCTTTTTATCTAAGCAGTAACTTTGTCTTTCATGATATATGTATTAGAAATTTCACATAGATTATAGTCAATTAGTAAGGTTTTATCAAATAAATGTATGTGTATACACATAATATTTTCATTTTTTTATCAATTACTGATGCTCTTTATCTTTCAAGAACCCATCAAGTCTCAATCTCTATGAGTGAATGCCCTAAGGGATGCACTGGAAAAGGGGTGAGAAGACCATTGGTGCATTGTGGGATTATTGTCCCTTTTGCCACTTAGTATCTATATATTTATCTCCTAAAACCATTCCCCTAAGATTTGCCTCCTTTTTTGCACACTCCTCTAGTATTTTATCACCTTTATTATCCTTTTCCTAATTGAAAACCATTTTTGACAGTTTACATGACTATGTTGGTTGTGTCAACATTATAATCTTATTGACAAAACTTATTAAGGGTCTATGTCAGCTCCTAGCTAACCTAGTTTGTGACCAAGTGAGTTTTTGTCAATTATGATACTAGGTCAACCAGGTTGACCTTGTTGACAAAAACTTTCAAAAGGATTTAGGGTTAGATCCACCTATATAAACACAATAATTTTTTCATTTCTAATAGAAGAGAAGAAAAAGTAAGATATATTGCATATTTATTTATCCACCATTATACTTGAGAAGAAAGCTTAGGGTTTCATACTTTCTTTGGAGAAACAGATTGTGTCTTATGGAGAAGTTTTTTGGATGCATTGATAGGTTTTGAATCCTATAGATGATTTATACTTGTCATCCTTACATACCATAACAACCTCTTGTGAAGTACCATGGCCAAGGTAGAGATTGAAGCTCGATGGGTTCATCTTCAAAGGTAAATATTCCTAACTTTTTTCCTCTTTTATAAGAGTAGATAGATATGCATTTGCACTTCTATTCCATGCATTATAATTCTGTATACATTGATGTGAGTATAATAATGTCTTCTATGCATGTTTATTTTTTATGTTTATTACCCTAACTTTGTACTACAAGCTTTGGTGATCACTAGATTAGATTTTTGCTTTACTTGTTATTAGTTTAGTGAATATGAAAATATAGGATTTAGTTAGGGTTATTGCATAGTTTTTCTTGACTGGAAGCTTTAGAACCATCCCTAGTAATATTATTGTCATTAAATATCCTCTAATTAGGTCTAGCAGATCCATATTGGTCATGACCCTGATTATTTAATGTATCCCAATCAAAAGTGTAAGTAGGATCTATGTTCTCTAAGCTAGGATTGATTTGTAGATATGATACATTTCTTATTGTATACATTCTAGTGAACCTGATGTGAAGGTTTTCTTTCATGCTTTTCATTTCTATCATTTTATTATTTTTCTATATTTGCAATACTAGGTCAACCTGGATGGTATAGTTATAAATTTTATGTGTATGTTTAACATATGGTCACATCAAAATGACTTTGTTCTTTCTATGTAGTTATTCATTAGATAGATGCTACTATATCGAATAGATTAACATATAACTCTTATTCAATTTTAGATAATAGACTATGTCAAATAGGTCAACTTAATCTCTCAGACAACATCCAGAATAATAAACTAAGTCATGTAGGTTGACTTAGTATTACAGTCAACATCTACATAACAAACTATATCAATTGAGTCAACTTAGTCATCTTGATAGGATTTAACAAGTAGGTTTTACAAAACTAGATCGACCCAGTTGACATAATTGGAAAAACTAGAAAGCAACATTCGTGACACTTTAACAAAAAAATTGTAATCCTCAACATATTTCAACCCACCAAGGTTCCTTTCTCTCTCTCTCTTTCAATTTAGTTCTTTATTATAGTTCTATTTTGCACAAGTTTACAGTCTTCAAAACTACAATCCTATAACAAACTAAGTCAACCTAGTTGACTTAATTTTTAAGCAATCTTGTTTCTATAGTATAGTAGTGACCTTTTTGACTCTGTTCTTATAATGTTTGCATATAGTATCATCTAAAAAAAACTTTGTATTATTCTTAATTTTAGAATTAACAACTATAGACATCCAATTCCAAACACCATTATGTTGAAATTATCAATCTTATTCAAAATTTGTGAAAATGCATAATGTAGGGTAAAATCACTTAAATGCAGTAAAATGGTTTGAGCTTATCGTATATAAGTGATGATTTATACTAATGTATCCTTAAATGGGGTAATGCATTTTATGTGATTATTAACTTTTCTCAAATCATTTGGAGTCAAAATGATGAAAATGCATTTGGGTGTTATGCATTGTTCTTTTCTCCAAATTCATATGTTATTTTATATTGATAACGCCCTAAATTGGATATTGATATGTATACAACTAATATCATCATCTAATTTCACTCTATTCAAATAATGACCTAGTAATATGACATTCTAACCAGTTTGATTAATTGAGCATCCAATTTCCAAAGAATTACATAAAATTTGATTAAATCTCACTTAGGCAAATCAATCCAAATTAAGATCTTAAGTAAAAAATCCATGAAAGTTATTGAATATCTTTTAATGTAAATTGATTGTTAATATCTACATCATCAGGTGACATCATTTGTGAGGTGGCATTCATAAGCCATAAATATAATAAATATCAGGTTTATGGCCTTCCATGCCTCTTTAATACCCCTTCCTTCCAAATATTTATGAGTGTATTTATGATTTTAGCCTCCAAAATTGAATGGATTATTGGCCACACATATTGATCTCAAGATGGATAGTCATAGTTCATTCTGATCAATTGCAAAAATCTATAAATAGGAGGGCCAAGACCACCATTTTTAAGCTTCATTTGTGTAAAATTATAATGCAAGATTCTCAATGTGATAATGATTTATTTGCAATAAGATAGATTTATTAATATACATACATTTGATTTCATATCATGAGACTAGTTTCATTGGTGAGCAAAAGATGATGGAGGATTTTTGCCTTACATCATTGCTAAAGACTTGAGCACCAAATCAAGGGGAAAATCATATTTTGCGCTATATTTGGATGATGGGATGCTCTTGGGAAGGTAATCTATATTTTATTTCTTTCATTTACATTTTATTATCATTTTACAAGCCTCATTTGAGTGAGTTGGATTAGCTAGTTGTGTTTTTATGTATTTTTCTTAGTTTTTCTTGATTAATGCTTGATCTAACTATATTTTTAATCTATCTCTACATCGTGGCATGCCTAGTGGGATACGCACCCCATGAAGTTGCTCTTAAGGCTTATAAAACCATCCTACTAAAAAAATTCATGAAAAATCTTTCACTTGCTACCCAAAATAGGTGAAAATTGGAAGTTAGAGGACATTTTTTGGAAGTAGTAAATTTAACCTATGTAATCATGAATTTACTCTTGGAACCACAATATCACAACTCACATAGTTATGATTTTGCATTTAGTTTTTATAGTTTATGTTAACATTTTTATGTTTGTAGGAAAAATTATGATATTATAATATCGTGACTATACAATCACGATATCATAATATTAGCATTTTATGAATTATAATATCTCTAAAGCAAGTTATGGTTTTTATTTTTAAACCACTAGCAGTTACGCTATCCATTTGGGGTTAGGTTATAATATTTCAACTTTAAAATTATGATTTTGGTCTGTGAATTGCATTTTTGCATTTTATACCTTATTTTCTTGAGAATTGTATTTTTGCATTGATAAATTATGGTTTTGTAGATCTATAGTTTTGCACTATGTTTTATGGTTTTATACCATGTAAACCCAAGAGCTATTTTTTGATAAGTGTTTAGACCATTCATAATTATGATTTAAATTATAAGGAACCCCTCTAACACTTATAGGTTGTGTATAGAAAAGTGCAAAATTTGAGCTTGTTTAAGTATTGAACCTTCCCTTTGATGTTTAAAAGGAACCTAGATGTTTTTAAGTTTAGTTATTTTGTGAAGTTTTTAAAAGTTTTTGAAACTAAGGAAAAGGGGATAATAACTTCATCAAACATTTGACTTTTGGTGTTTAAAACTAACATTCATTTAAATTTCAAAGTTTTTAAAAGTGTGTTGTTTTATGCTAGATCATCTATTACTTGTTTGTTTTTTGAGAAAAATGAAGAGTGCACGCATGCTATCACCCCATCCCCTTTAGGTAACTTGGGTGACCAAAATCATCTTTTCATTAGGATTGTGACTTTATCTAAAGTGTCAAAATAAAGTTGTCTAGGCTCTCCCCAAAACCTGATGGTTTGGGTGATCTAAAATCAACCTCTAAAGTCTTTTTACTTATTTTTATTTTATGCAATTTGGCTTGTGAAGGGGAGTTCATATATTATTCATGAGTTTTTTAGAGAATATTTGACCTAAGGTTTCATCTCCCAACATTTTTTCAACCTTGCTTCATGGTGGGGTGTATAAATCAAGGTACACATACTATGAGAGTTAGGGAGTTGAGTGGATAACCTCTCCTTTCATAACAAAAACCTAAGTCAAGTTTGATTAACTAAGGGATTCCACTAAGCAATATATGTATGGAATCACTATGCAAAGGAATAAACCCTTACATAGTAATTTAATAAGTATGAACTCAATTGATGTGAGACATCTCTAGCATTAGCCACACTTAGAACCATCTAAACAGTCAAAAATTTCAGTTTTAGAATAACCCCACTTATCATGGACATATTGTTGATGCATGGCAAGTAGCCCGAAGGTCCATGTCATTATACAATATTAGGGGAAAAGGGGGATATAAAAACCCTACTACTTTATGCGCTTTAATTTTTAAATTAGCATTTAAAAATCCTTCTAAGAGCACGTATATAGATGGATTTGAACAATACAATGCAACCTTATCAGTCTAGGGCTTTGAATGATTTACTTAGTTGTATTAAGTCTTGTTATCCTTTGCTTACTTGGTCTTGATTTGAGTCTAAAACTTGTTTTTAAACAACACATTTATTATCCACCATTTCTTGAACAAGGAGGCATTGTGCTAGTCAAATCCAAATCATCCTTTGCATTGTTCAAATCCTCATCTTAATCATTATGTTTGTATTATCTATACAACATTGTTATGCTACCCATTTGAGTCTAGACTATTTTCCAAAAATCTCCAAGTCCTTCACTTTTTAATTCAAATTTGAAATCTCAACTTTCTAAGTTCTAGGTTGATGTGTTAATTGGATTTTTCATTTGCACTTGACTTGAGTTAACTTGGGTATGATTCTTTGTTTGGGTTAAAGGATATTTATAGACTCGTAATAATTTGATCATTTTGAACTTAGGTCATCTAGCATGTCGATTACGCTCAAAGTTCTAAAACACTTATTATTCTACCTCCTATTATCATGTGGCAACATTGTGCTACCTATTTGGTTCTATTTTTATACTTAGGAATTCTTGCATGTTTTCACATCTTGAATTTCTTAGTTCACATTGTCACCTTCTTAATCTAAAGTGATTTATTCTATTTTTCTAGTAACAACTCATCAAATTTGAACTATATTTTACAGTATTGATGTATCTCTAAATCTACATTTAGTGTACTAGTTTACACAATAGGTTTTTGAGTTATCATACCCTCTTATAATTTATATGATTTTAACCCTATCCAAGGTTGAGTAATTTCATGAACACTTCTTCTAATTATGTGGTACTACACCACCTCCTTTTTATTATAGTATCTTTGTTATCTCATCATTTGTTTGAAAAATCAAAACACACTTTGTTTAAAACATTTGCAAAACATTTTCCAAATCTTTCCAAACATAGGGACCAGTCTTGTATACATGAATCAAAGGTACAATCATAGTGGGGTCTCTTATGGCCCTCGCTATGAGGAAGAGCATTATTATGATGGATAAGACAATTCTGTGATCTTTGAAGACATTCCCATGACCATAAGATCAAAGGAAAATTATCTTGAATATCAACCCAAAAAGGACAAGGATGAAGTACTCATAAGGTTGATTGAATTTGATGTTAGGTTAGCTTCCAAACATCCTATCAAACAATTACATACCTTTGTTAGAGAAGGGGAGTAATGGTGAGAACAATCCCTCACACACATTGTAAAATCAAACATACCTTCTTCTAGCAAAAGAAAGTAAATACTCATAGAGTCAAAACCTAATGATCAAGATCTTGTCACCAAGATTAAAAAGATAAGTCAATGATATGCAAACCAACTTATCATGGACTTAATTGAGTCTTTAGTTTCTACTTCAATACATAACAACGTCACTAAGAAATAAGGGAATGCGATTGAAATAATGCAAGAAACTTTAGTTTAGAACACAACTACGATGGATCAAGGTGTCTCAAGTGAGAAAAACAAGACACAAGAGGTTTTTTAAAATGCTTCACTAGACACAGAGCATATTTTTTCAATCATTAAGAACCTCTTGTTCCCTTACAATGTCAAGAATTGAAAAATTTAGTACGTATTACATAAATTGTTCAAAATAATTTGGCTAGTTCATTTCAATCAACATGTACTTTGGTGAATATACCATGGACTCCCCAAAATCAATAGAATATTTATAATTCAAGGCAGTAGATTTTAGGGAATGTTTACCAACTCAGGAATCAATGGCTCACTTACTCAACTCAAGGAGTGAACCAAAATAATGTCTTGGATTGTAGGGTGTATATCCCTAAAAAATCTACACAATAGGGGAACATACCACCCCAAAAAAATTATGTCCCACCCACTAATGCACCAAACATGCAAGAGTGGAATCCCATGAAAGAGATTATGTCATGGTTAGAGTCATTTAATAGAGTCAAGAAGTATAAATTCTACAAGATATGTCCATATCTGTTTGATTTGAGTATTCTCCAAGTCCCCTTTCCATTTCATTTTAAGGACCCTCATAAACACATTCAATAATTTTTGTGTTATGCCAAGAGGTAGCATATAATAACATTTACTTGCTTCACTTATTTTTGTGAAGTTTAGCAGAATAAGATTTAGATTGGCTACTTAAGTTACCCAAGGGATTGGTTGTGGATTGGAATGATTTATCTGAAAAAATCATCAACCATTTCTCATACAATATTGAACACAAATTGACTGTTGTTGACTTGTACAAAGACAAAAAGTGGGATGGAAAAATATTTATAGCATATCTACAAAGGTGGAGAGCATTATCTAGTCACTTTCAACATAATTTTCTAGACAAGTAGTTGGTGGAGATTTTTACATAGAACTTACACCTTGAGGTGGTGCATAATCTACTGCTTGCCTACACGAACACATTTGAAGGAATTACAGACAAAGGGGTGCAGATTAAGAAGGATCTTATCACCAAAGGCCTTGTCAATATTTATGTGCAGGATCAAACATCCAATTAGACCTAATCACCAGTTTAAATAACTGTGAAAGATCAACCTAAGGGTTTTAATAAGAATAAGAACTTGGTAGGGAATGGAGTAACTAAATTAAGACACGCAAAAGTATTGCAAACTCCATCATCTCCAAATGTACAATTATCTCCCGCTAATCCACTACCCAATTTACAAAGGGTCCCTCCACAAAATGTATTTAATAACAATTTTAGAGTCTTTAGAAAATTGAGAGAGCTTATTGAGGTAGTATTCCAAAATCTCATAGCAGCTAACCTAATTGTATGGCTTGTACCAAGGCCATTTCTTATAGATCAACCCAAACCCAACTGGTATTAGGAAAATGAAATTTATAACTTCCAAGATGTTGTTGGTCACAGTGCTTATCATTGCATCTAATAGTGACACCTTTTTGAATATTTGATTGAGAGTGGTGAAGTTGAGATTAAATTTGCTCCACATGAGACTAATAAGGACATGGGAATCTACAAAGATCCATTTTCTTGACATAATCAACAATAGACAAGGAAAAATATGAAATAAGGACAAAATCAGTGGTGAAATCAAACTCAAGGTCAAAATCATAACCAGATTGAGCGTAATCAGGATCATAACACCCATGCTAATAACCTAAGCTACAACAACATGATTTATGACTACAAAAATGTCATTGGATATATTTCTATGAACCATATTTCCACTATTACTATCAAAACCCATGAACTAGCTCATGCTCCTCAAAGTATGAGACCCATTTTTACAATGTCAACTCCTATCCCTCTAGTAAAGCCACATCAAGTACACATAATTTTGTTGTGCCTCCATTTGCATGGGTTACTCTTTCTAGACCCCATCTTTCCTCTAATTATAATGTCTCCTTACCAAATCTAAATTGCTCAAATGTAACTAGATGCCTATGAGTCACCCTTCAAGGCCCTTCACCTTCATCTTCTAATTATATTAGCTCTTTACCACCTCTAGATTGTGTAATTATAACTAGACACTCATGAATTACCCTTTGGGGCCCTTTGCCCTCTTCTTCTACTAAACCCAATGTGAATATTGTTACTTTAGATCTAAATCTAAATGATGTGCTAGCTAAGGCTAAACCATATCATCTTACTATTAAAAAGCCTTATAGTCTATTAGACCAATTGAGTAAAACCCCTACGTAGATTTCTATTTTAGATCTCCTACATACGTTTGAAGTCCATATAACTATTTTAAATGGCCTTTTACAACAATCCACTATTCCCAAGGATATTAATCCTGAGCAGTTTCAAACATTAGTAGGATATTTATCTTCATTTCACCAAGTTACATTTTATTAAAAAGACATGTCCACTCTTGGTCCCAACCATAAAAACCCATTGTGTATTGAGGTCATCATTGATAACCATAAGATCAAGTGGGTTTTTATAGATAATGGTTTACGGCTGAACATAGTTTCTCTCAAGCTAGTATAGAGATTGGGATACACTACAAAGGACATTCATCTAGAGATGATCACCACAAAGGCTTATGATAATGCCAAAGGGGAATCTTTTGACCATTTATTTACCAATCATTATTGAGTTTGTTTCCCATCACACATTATTACACATTTTGGATATTGACTTTCCTTATAACACACTTTTTGGTCATCCTTAGATCCATGAAGTATAGGTCATTCCATCCACCTTGCATTAGTGCCTTAAGTTTCCCCGTGATTGGATCGAGGCCACCATTCCTACCGATCTACAACCTTATTAGTATTGCAAACACCTTAAGGTTGAGTTCTATAATTATAACTATTGTCCTATTTCTGAATTCATTACAAAGAAGAATATGGAGATAGTTTCACATCCACATAAATCTAATTATATCAACCCTACTGACCTTGCATCCACTTCAGTTGATCCATTTCCCATAACTCTTACAAACAGGTTGTTATAAAAGACGTGGGCATTTCCACTTATCATTATAAGAATGCCTTCCAGGTTGCTAAGTTATCAAAGTCCACTAAAACATTTGGTAAACTCAAACCTTCCAAAATATCTTACATACCCAACTTGGTTTGGAAACATAAAAATAGCAATGGAAATCACCTATGGTATTTGTAACTACTACTTCACCGAAACAGGATCGAGAGGCTATCACTAAAGGAGATTGGTTATATTTTGATGGCATTGATGATTGATTTTTGAATCAAAAATATCCTATCCCCAATCAGATCATGGATAATTTTGATTATAAAAGAAAATGCCGTATCCCATGAGTGTAAGGAATCCTAGAACCTTTATCAATTGGAATACCTAATTTGAATCATGGTCTTAGATTTATACCACTTGGGGTGATCTCATGACTTTTGATAGTGATTCTTCTAAATCAACTAGCAATGAGACTCTTAGTATTGATGTAACATCCTGTTATATCCTTTTCAATGAGCTTACTGACATGGACCTATTTGATTCAAATGCCATTATGACCTTAACATCTCATTGTTCCCTATGCCTTTGTCATTCCAAACTCATTGATTGGGACCAATAAAACTTGTTCATACGTATTGATGAATTTAATAATGAAGAATCAATTGCATAATACATGGGCATCAAAGATGGATTACCCATTGATGATCATAAATAAGGCTTTGATTTTTCATTGGATCCTTCTACCTACTTTGGAGAGCAGGTAAACTTTCTTGGTCATGAATAAGATAAAACATCAATATCTTTGAGTGAAAACATCTTTGTGGTGCTCATTGATCTAGGAAAAATTAAAGACAAAGATAAGCCCTTGATTGAAAACCTATTTTTTGTACTTTTGGATGGGAAAGTTTTCTCATCCCCAAAGGATGATAAATATCTATCAAGTCCTAGCTCTATATCTAGTACAAGTATCTCTTCAGAATAACAACAAAGTTTTAAGCGTCTTGCTCTTGAATTTCTAGAAATTTTTGATACTTGGCCATTACCTGAGATGGCAAATTTAGATTCATCACATTATCCAAAATTTTGGGAGGAATAACAAAAAACTCTAGTAGAAGAAGATCTTGATCACACCTTGCCTATAATTTTAGAAAATGGTTTTATAGACATCAAAAATCCACAAACCATGATTTTGAATGTCAAAATTCCCCTAGACCCCCTTGGGACCAATTTAACCCTTTTACCCATAGTTGAGCCTAACACAAGTTAGGATTGACCAATTGACTTAACCTACCTTTTTACCCATCTTAACCCTTCATCCTCAACTGTCGATGGTCACCTTGACCATCGACGGTCAAGGTGCACCTCCTTAACCAAAAACATGCAAGCCACCTACCTTGCTTTTCTAAAAATAGCTCATCTAAATCCATGTGTGATCCATTGCATGCATGAGTTATAATTAGATAGTCCAGTTAATGTCTTGTTACACCTCTCCTTGCCTATAAGAAGAGAGGAGTAGGGAGGTGAAATCCATCTACAATTATTATCAAGAGCTTGTGCATCTAGAGTTTCTTTATTATAGGTCAATCATCATTAGTAATCTAGTGATCTGTCTATCATTTTAGAGAGCTAACTTACCATTATTACTTTGCTAAAGTGTCGAGTATCACTACTTTACTAGAATCATGCTATAATCTACCAATAGGCCAACCACCTCAATCACCCACCCAATCAGTCTTTTGCAAGACAAGTATTTGTTTTCCAATATCCAATTACTTTATTTGCCTTTTATACTCAACCCAACACCAATCCATCTCTTAGAATACACATTTGGGATCCCGTCAACCAGCTATTTACTAATCCAAACCTACACATAGTAACTGTTGATGATTATCTTGATTACTTATGGTTTGTCCAACTATTGATGGTTGCCTCAACCACTAATGGTCACCTTAACTACTGATGGTTACCTCAACTATCAATGGTTACTGTGGTAGGAAATTCTAGCAACCTATTTCCACCTACTTACCCCCAACCAAATCTATTTTTTATGTCCCTACTTGTTCATAGACCCCTACCTAATTTTTTGAAATATACCTAAGCCATTTAGCACTAGTATTGACTTACTTATCTCTATAATAGTCATTTCTAGTCTATTTCTTTAGCAAACATTTATTGTGTTCAATTTTAATACCTTTTGATTATTGATGTAAGTAATTTATATTATATTTATAAACTTAATTATTTAAAATTATGGATTAACAGCCTTCAAAGAAGCTCTTGCTTATGGGATCTAGCTAGCGCTAGGCAATCCACTTAGTTATCTATCTAACCAATGATTTTATTTAGTGCTATCTTATTTTTAGGTCATCCTTCCAAGCCAAAGGGGAACTCTTCAAAATCATCTAATTCAATGCATGCATGATCAAATAGTATTTTTAACCATACCCATATTTAGTTTCTTCTTCTTCCCTTTTCAAAATATAAGCTAAAATTCATTGAGTAACAAACTAGTTATTCCAACCAAAACCCAACTATCATTGCTAGTTACACTGACATACTTATTTTTTGACACACCTATCTTCACCAACCAGTAATGACCAAGCTACCTATCTTGAAATCTCCTACCTCTGATCTATCAACCTCCACCTTACCAAAACCCAAACCACCGAACAAATACACCACCATACCCATACCTTCTATCACCAAACCCACTCCCAGAAGGACTTCAACCTTACAAACCAAGACTAAAACCCTCTCCACCTTTATTTGAATCCTAATCTACCATTTTCCAAATATTATTGCAAGCTTCTTGCTTGACTTTACCCCCTATTAATCCATTTAACCCTCTCATTTAAAAACCCATCTGTTATAACAACTGCCAAGTGTGTTCCTATCATAGGACACTAGGCCATGACATGGAGAACTACCTATTATTAGAATAACCTCCCATGGGCCCATTACCAATCCAATAACCAACAACCACTAGCCTAAACCTACCTATTCATCCACCCTCATGTCAGAGTGACAAGGAACCAAACAACTCTCCTACTCTAATTCCTCCCTCTATCCATACCATCCATGTGGTCATGAGAGCACAACAAAAGGATAAGGGGAAGGCCAAAGTTTCCATTCTATAGACATACCCATATTCCGCCTCCCAACCAAACCAAAATCAAATACCTTCACCTTCAACCAAACCAAAGGTATCTATCTTAGGTGCCTCCCAATCCAACCCCTCTGAATCCATCAGGAGAGTGGTGCTCAAACAGCTTCACCAGAACTTGATGAAGATTAGATTATATGAGTTGATTACTACTTCACCTCATCATCACCAAACAATGATCAATGCATTGCAATCTATATAAATCTAAATTGAAGACCCTCAACCTCTAGTGGCCTTTGTCAGTGCTCTCTAAAGTTCTAACCTTGTCACCTTCAAGGATTTAAAAATACCTTCTATCCATCCTAATGACCCTAATCCCTCTCTATTTATTATTTCTTACATCAACCAAACCCACATAAAATAGGTCATGATTGATGGGGGAGCTAGTATTAATATCATCTCCTCCCACATCTATAACCAACTCAACCTATCAGACAATGTCATGTCTGAAACCTCAGCCATCCTTTGATCTTTTAATGACACCATCACCACTACTTTAGTAATAGTTGTCCTTCATATCCATGTAGGACCTCTCTTTATTATTTCTTACATCAACCAAACCCACATCAAATAGGTCATGATTGATGGGGGAGCTAGTATTAATATCATCTCCTCCCACATCTATAACCAACTCAACCTATCAGACAATGTCATGTCTGAAACCTCAACCATCCTTTGATCTTTTAATGACACCATAACCACTACTTTAGGAATAGTTGTCCTTCATATCCATGTAGGACCTCACATGCTCCCTAAACTCTTCTATGTAGTGGAAGGTAAATTCTAATATAATTTTTTCTAGGATGACCTTGTATTCGCTCCATGGGTTTTGTCCCCTCTATCCTTTACCATTTCATTAAATTTGAGTATAAAGGTGAGGTCATCACCATGAAAAAAGACCCAAGTCCCTTCTTGACATGAAACATGACCTACCAACCCAAGGATGTCCTCCTACACCCATCTAGCACACCCTTATTAACCAAAGATAATCCCTCTACCATGAAAGAGGAATTATTACCTCCTTATACCAATGAGGCATTGACTATATCATCCATCTCCTCTAATCAAATCCCCACTTTAGACTACTTGGAATCCACATTCCAACATGTTTCATTGGGGGAATATCACCTTCTTGCCCTTGATGTTTTCCTTACTCCCCAAGAGTATGGGAAAATTAACCACCAACCCAGGTATGACCCTAATGTCAAAATTGTTATTCCCCTTGGACCTCCTCATTTTCAAACCCATTTAATTTATGGGGGTCTCAACAAACCACTTAGTACTTCTACCACCTATTCTTTGCCTTAACCATTCACCTCCAGCTTCTCCTATCTAGACAAGCTGAGTTTTGCCAAAACATACCTCCACAAGTGTACTTGGAAAGGATTTGGTCTTTGGTGATATGAGCATGACCCACATGAATTAATTTCCATTGAGACCAGAAAGCCTCAGGACCTTGGTTTCATTCTACACACCAAGAAATAAACCAAACCACCTACCACCACCTACCACCACCATTATCAAGGAAGTCACCCCTTCCTCACCAACCTCTCCTCCACCCACATGTGAGTATGATGACATCATCCCACTAACTTGTTTTTTATCAACATAATCATCCTAGGACCCTTGACTTATCAAAAGGAGGGGGTAGTCGTAATTATCCCTTTGATCCATCCTGAGATGATAGGAGATAATTATCCTACCATTAATATTGTTTAATGCCATGATAATGATTCTATTCTCACCTACCTTGGTGCCCTAGATTCTTCAATCCACAAATCCCTTCCCCCTGAGACTTTGACCATATTGAATGAATCCACCATGGATATCAACTTGGGCACTCTAGATAAACCTTGCATTGTCAAAATTGGCCAATCACCAAATTATGAGGAACTTCAAGACTTCCCCTCTTTCTTCCAAGACTATAACATAGTATTTTCTTAGTCTTATAGTGACATGCTTGGAATTGACCCTGCCATTACCACCCATAACATAGTCACCCACCATGATGTTAAGTCTATAAAGTAGAAACTTTGATGAATGAACCCTCACATAGCCCTTCTCATTGAAGAAGAGCTCAAACTTCAATTTGATTCAACCCATTAACTATCCCCAATGGATCTCAAATGTCATGCCTATCACCAAAGCCACATGGGGACTACACATTTGTGTGTACTTTCATGACCTCAACCTCACTTACCTTAAAGATTAATTTCCTCTATTAATCATCGACCAACTAGTTGATCTTACAACTAGACACAAGATGTTATCTCTCATAGATGGATTCTTGGGTTATAATCAGATCCTAATTACCCCCAAAGATTAACACAAGATTTCCTTTACCACCCCATGAGAAACCTTTTGTGATCAAGGCATGCCTTTCAGATTAAAGAACATTAGTAAAACCTACCAATGTGCCATGACTTACACTTCCATGACCTTATCCAAAAGATTGTAGAGGACTATGTGGATGACCTTATTGGGAAATCTAAGCTCTAAAAGGATCATTTATCTATTCTGAAGATCATCTTTGAGTGACTTATCCATTACAATGTCCACCTGAACCCCAAGAAGTGCATTTTGGGGTCTTGTCAGGAAATATTCTTGGTTTTATTGTTTCCCTTCAGGGAATAGAGGTCGATCCAACTAAAATCAAAGTCATACTTGAAAAGCTTCTTCTAGTCAACCTTAATCAACTCTGTAGTTTATAAGGGAAGCTTTAATCCATTCATCACATTATCTCCCAAATTTCAGATCGATGTCAACCCTTCCACCACCTTCTGAAGAAGGATGTATATTTCAAGTGGAATAGTTGCTATCAAAATGCCTTTGATTCACTCAAAAAGTACCTTCTATCTCCACCTGTCCTCACCCCTCCTAATGATGACCAACCTTTCTACTTTTATATCTATGCCATTGATCATTGCCTCATCAAGATGAACAACATAGAGAACAAGTTATCTACTATATTAGCCACATGCTTGTAGAGTATGAGACTTGGTATACCCACACTGATAAAATTTGCTTAAATTTAGTCTTTGTGGTGGCTAAACTTTGCCACTGCCTTCTTAACCACAAAACCTAAGTTATAACCAATACCAACCCACTCAAGTATATGTACTCCAAGCCATACCAAAACTAACATAAGGCTAAGTGGATCATGATTTTACAGAGTTTGACCTTGAGTTCCTTTAGTAAAAGTTAGTTAAAGGGCAAGTCATTGCCAACCAATTGGCTGAAGCACCATTAGTAGACAATCAACCTTCACCACTTGAGTTCTTTGATGAGTCCATCATGACCCTCTCTCAAGTAGATTTCACCTATCAAGTCACCATATTCTTTGACGGATCAAAATGTCAATGTGGTAGGGAAGCTGGTATCATCCTTATTACCTTTTATGGTGAGCTTCTTCCTTTGTCTTTCAAGCTTGACTTTAAATGTACTAACAATATGCCTAAGTATGAATCCCTTGTTATAGGCCTTCAAACTGCATTATCCCTAAGATTCAAAATGATCAACATATTTGGTGACTCTTAACTTGTGGTCAATCAAGTCAATGGCTCTTACCAGTGTAAGAATGATGTTTACAATAGTACAAATAAATAGTTGATGAAATCTTAGAATCATTTTAACACACTACATCTAATTAGCCCCATGATCTACCTATAAGTTTGTCAATACCATGGCTTCCCTTGCCTCTCAGATCCTATCTTCACCCTCTAAATCTAACCTATCTATTATTATCCATATATTTACCCAACCTTCCTATGTCAAACTAGATTCTTCCACCATTCTCTATGTGAAGGAGACCCAACCCAACTTTTTGTATTAGCAGACATTTGACTACTTTAACCTTACCATCATTCCTTCTAGCCTCTCTAGGAATGCTCAAATACTATTTATCTAGAGTACTTCATTTTATACCATTATGGAGGGAATTAATTATAAATGTGGCTTTGATGGTCTCCTCTTCAGTTTCCTATGCAACCATGAAGCTTCTCATGTTATCAAGGAAATACATGATGGTATATGTGTGGAACACTTTAGTTTCCTCACTTTAGCTAAATGTATCCTTTGCCTAAGCTATTACTAGCCTACCCTTAACCAAGATTGTTATGATTATGTGAAAGATTATGTTAAATGCCAACAACATACTAACCTACATCATGAACCTAGCCATAGTCTTCACATTTCCACCAATTTTTAATCTTTCTCACAATGGTGTTTAGACCTTATTGGTGAAATTAACCCCATTCTTCAAAACAACACCATTCTATCATCATTGTGACTAATTATTTTACCAAATGGGTAGAATCTATTCCTCTAGTCTCGACCAAAGTGGAAAATATTATTGACTTTATCAACCATCACATCATCTACCACTTTCATATTCCTCACAAGATTATCACCAACACTAGTAAATCTTTTAAGAACAAACAAGTAAATGGATAGGCTGAGGCCTCTAACAAAACTCTTAACAACATGGTAACTACAATGGTCAATTCATCTAGGTAGGACTAACATTTGCACATCCCCTTTGCCTTCTGGGCATATCATACTAGCACTCGAACTCCCATGGGTTCTAACCCATTTTCTCTTGTATTTGGGGTAGAGGCTATCTTACCTCTTAAAGTCCATATTTCTTCTCTTTGCATATCTTTGCAAGATCTCATTTCTAAGGATGATTAACATCATCACTAATTAGCCTCTTGAGCTACTTGATGAGCATTGTTTAACCACCCTTACCCATCTTCATGTCTATCAAGAGAATGTTAAGCATGACTATAATAAACACCTTAGAATATGAGAATTCAATATCAAAAACCTCATCCTAAAGGAAAATCAACATGTCACCAATATAAGTTTGCTATCAATTGTCTTGGACACTATATCGTAACCGATAAGTATATATCATGAGCTTATCGATTATCCTCTCTTGAAGGAAACCCAGAACTTGAGCCCTTCAAATCTTCATATCTACGTCCATTCTTTTATTAAGAAGGATCAAGTTCACCTATTATTTTAACTTAATCCCATCCCTTGCTTTTAACCACATCCATCTCCCTAATTTAGAGGCATCTAATTAAAATTAAATCATGTGATTATCTATCATAGTCAAAGCTTAATATTGAATAATGGGTACCATGACTCTACCCATGGCATGATTCTCATGGTATTTCCAACCCTCTCCCAGGATGGATCCCATGATCGTTGTCACTTAAACCTATTTATACCTACTCAACCTTTTTGTACTTTTAGTTTTGCCTTTATAAAGGTCAACCCTTAAGCCTATATAAATAAGTCTATGTCAAGCAAAAAGGAACTTCCTAATCAATAGCAATCATGGGTCATTTCTAAGCATTTTTAGACTACTCCCTTGAAGGATAGATGCATAATCATACTAAAATTGCACAAATATAAGGTAGACCAATCCCTTTAAGGACAACTATCATAAAGTAAATAAACTTAGACCACTCCCTTGAAGGATGGTTGGGTAAAGAATTTGTAAAAAGCATAGTAATTTATTATAATCTTCCTGCATCGATGAACTTCCCATATACAACAATAAAGCAAAGACCCAATATTAAAATCACAATAAAAAGAAAACTAATATTGAAAGGCACAATCGACTCTCACACAACAAAATAAGGTGGAAGCTACAATCAATTTTCACAAGTAGAATTCATGCATTAATCCGTATATATATTATATGGCATAGACTTGTTTATATTGACTCTTTCAAAACCTACAGAAGAGGCATGCTAGTCTCACAAGAAATTTCCATTTTCATCCATCTCCCCTTTATACACTATAAGCAAGGGATTTTGAGCTCACTTGAAATTTTGTGAGCATGACACCTTTCTAACCAACTAATGAATGCTAATGTGAAGCATTCGAAAGGCTTCCATTCATTAATCCAATCTAACTTTGGTTCTATATTAGTCCTTACCAAAGTAGGAGCATTATGCCCTCTTCCTATCCTATTGTGACTAGTTGGTATTGTCATTTACAACATTTGTCTCTTGATATTATTCTTTATTGTCCCATATAGTGTTGTTATTAAACTTACCTCATGTGTTTTACCTTGAAAAGAATTAACATCAAGAATATGCACATGTGTCATAAGCAAACACATAACCATAATCATAATCATAAAAAGTGTAATAACATCTAGCATCCATGAGCAATAAATCAATCAACCAATTTCATCGCATGTTTAAATCTAAATGCTGAAGCATGTACTCATTAACATTTAGCATGTCATAATAAAATAGGAAGCATACCCATAAATCAAAGCCATCTCATTCCTAACTAGATGAGTCTATGTTAGGGTCTAACATCCATCCATAAGTGTAATCAATAAGCAATATAAACATCACATCATAAGCATTAACATCAATGCAAATCATAGGCCATGAACATGAGTTATAAATAAATATCATATATATAAATTGTGAGTCTAACATCATAATGTATGCAACTAGATATACATGTCTTTTTCTCAAAATGTACATCTCACTGCATCATCGTGTAGGTCAAAATCAAAATGATATACAATAATATATGATATGTATAAACTATGTCATAGTTATGCCCCTAGGGCACCACTAGCTCTTGGCATACCATTAGGACCCAATACCTATCCACCTATAGTACCTATTTTTCCACCTACAGATGCTACCCATTGCCTTGGTGTCACCACACTGACACCCCCTACCAAGCTTGCTCTATACTCTCCCCATCAAGGCTCATTAGGACACCGCCTCAAAATTATAGCCTCATAATACTATAGCTCCTCCACTATATCCAAGTATTTTACCATGGGGATGATGCCTGATGGTCATGTACATGTCATTGTTCCTCCTCCTCTTTGCCTCAGGGAGTCCCTCTCTTATGTAACCAAGGTTAGTGAAGCTCTCACCTGGTCCCTGTCACCTGTAAGAGTAGCAACCTAACCTTGTAAAATAACCACCTAAACCTATAGTGTCATGACATGTACTTATAAATTGGCTAGTACCACTCTTACCTAAGCATCTAGGGTACCCCTATACTGGTGCCCTCTGTCCCCCTCTTCTAGTTGGGTCCACATCCATAAGCCTCCCACCATCTCCATCACCAAATTTTTTTGCCACATATAACACCTAATACCATACCATGTAGCCATCTATAAAGCCTTCATCATCTATCTATGGCTTCGCTGACAACTCCTCATGAATCAAGATTAGATGTGGCTCTATAGGATCTCCACATCTTTGTACCTATATTTGGGGAATGCACCTAGAATTCCCTACACTAGGCCAAACTACCTGTGCACCTTATCAAATGAGATGATCTCTACCTCTCCATCCCTCTGACTAAAAAGCCACCTAAATTTATAAGAATAACTTCTCCCTCCTATAGTTGATCCACTCTAGGAACCCAAAAAATGGTCTCCAGATGATGTCTCTAATAACTAGTGCATCTAAATCACCCCTAAACTAATCAACATCATGGGCTCTTCCTCCCATACTTCAAGTAATGAAGTCACCTCTACACCTCATAAAATTTATTGGGAACTCAATATGTGCATATCCCATCTATGGTAACCACACTAGCCTCAACACCTAAATATGCTTATAGGCCCAGCAATGTAGAAATAGGCCAACACTGATACTATATCTCCTATGGGCCCTAAAACCCCATATCTCCCTATATATCTACATAAATAATATTAGTACCCATATGAATACTATCCTCCCCAATAACATTTCAATAGATACCCTTAATAGAAAGTATGGGAACCTCCCATTGCTCGAGTCAAGAAGGGCAAAGTATGAGATAACCATCATCATTAGGGCTATCAGTCTCCTCTCATCCCTCACCCTCTAATAAACTGTAGAGTAATTAAAGCCCCAAACATTCCATCTAACATGATCTTGGTCATCTCCATATAAGAGATCCAATAGATTATCCCTCTCCTCTTGCTCAATATGGTATATTAGCTCACCTTGAAGGGCCAAGTGTGTAATCCAGTGCACATCCTTTGGTATGATCATGAGCTCACTAGTGGGTAGTAAGAAAGTGTTCATTATAGGATCCCATCTATTGATGAGGACCACAATCATAGACACATCATGAGGCATATGCTGGTAGTACTTCATCACTCCAAGGCTGACATCCTCCATATGTGCCTAGTCTATCGGGGTCATCCCCTAGTGAAACTCTATGAATATGTGTGACACCAAATCATGCATCTATATCTACTCACGTACCTACATACAATCCATAGTAACAAGTTTAGACACCCATAATATTATTTCCTATATGCTTACCACCTTTAACGTACCTAATCTTACCATTTGATCACTTGTTTGACTCCTTCCTACTCGAACCTCACATTCTAACCCACCAAACCTCCCACCTAACTTACAAGTCAACCTATACTATACCATTCTATGCCTAATATAACTTAAAAACTTTAAATTTTTGTGAAGGCCTTTTATATGTTAGGTGAATACTGATGGTCATGGTAACCATTGACAATCAGGCATATATATTTCTATATATGTCGATCATCGATGATCAGTCTCAACTATCGATGGTCACTATGGGTGTTAGACTAGCAAAACACCCAAATATTTAATCTTTCTTAAATTCTAACCTAAATACCTACCCCCACCCTAATTTACCTACCCCACCCTATCAGTTTCAAATTTCATCAGTAAAATTCATGCAAAACCTACCTTAGACAAAACCTAAAACCCACTCTAGTAGAACAACTAACAAATCAATTACACCAATATATGCAAAACCAAACTAATCTACCAATTTGAATAACATCCCCTAATTCATTATTTGATCATCATCCAAGAGTAATTTGTGGACCCCCTACACATCTTCATCCACATTTGTGTGTTCCTTACATCTTCCCTAGTCCCCTAGGTCTACTTGGTCTAACTCAACAACCTCTCACCTCTCAGTAATAACCATTAGAACTATTCTCATTCACAAGATACCAAAAGATAGAGCTTAAGGTCAACAAGTTAAAATGAACAAAATGACTTTCAAAATTACTTTTAACCACTGGACTTTTAGGATTTTCATTGTGACCTTCGATAGATAGTCAAGGTGAATGCCAATAGTCACCCTTGGGGACCTTGACCATCAATAATAAAGTGACTCACTTTTTTTTTGCTCTTACCTTAAGAAACCATTTTTTTAATATAATCAAATCAAAACCCCCACCCATGGAGGCTATCTTCTTTGCCTGACCTGACCACCTCGTCACCTTGCCATTGGTCTACTTTGGCCCCACCAGCATGTATTTTATGACAATTTTTGACTAGTATTTTTTACCACAATGATGACATTGCCATGTTAACCACCTTTTGATCTTGTGCCACCTCATGCATATCAAACCCACTTGTGTCTTCTCGAGATCACTTCCTACTTCAGATACCCATGACACTTGACTAGTTTGTGTTTTCATTAGGAACACTTCCTGCCATGGATACCCATGGAAACATATACATCACTTAGGATACTTATGAGTGTACCTAAACACCACACTTAAATATAGTCACACGGTTTACTTGTCACTTGTTATTCTAGGATCGACACTTATTTTTACCAACTATGGAAACCTAGTCAATATAGGATCTTGTCTATCACACTTTTTTTCATACTTTGTGTGTATATTTGCACTTTAGTGCCCAACCTATCAACAACCTCCATGAAATCCACCTTTGTCATCACCTTCATCCACCTTATCAAACTTGAACTTGATTCTATTTTACTTCATCAACTCTTGGTTTGAGGGGGGAAACCTCTTCTCATACCTAGGGTAACTAGACCTTCGAACAATAATCTATTTTTGTTTTGAATCTTGTTGATTCAAAGTTACATAATAAAAAATGGGAAAATGTAGACACTATAAATATGTACATCATGATTTTGAATGAAAAAATTCCCCTAGAACCCCTTGGAACCAATTTAACCCTTTTACCCCTAGCTGATCCTAACCCAAGTTAGGATTGACCAACTAACTTAACCTACCTTCTTACCCATATTCACCATTTATCCTTGACCATTTACAATTAGCTTCATTGTTGATAGTCAGGGTGTACCTCCTTAACCAATAACATGCAAACCACCAAGCCTAATTTTCTAAAAATAGCTCATCTAAATGTATGTGGGAGCCATTGTATACATGAGTTATAATTAGACAACCCAGTTAACATCTTATTACACCTTTCCTTCCTTACATATAAGAAGAAAGGAGTAGGGAAGTGAAATCCATCTGCAATTATTATCAAGAGCTTGTGCATCTAGAGTTTCTTTGTTGTAGGTCAATCATCATTAGCAATCTAGTGATCCATATATCATATCAAAGAGATAACTTACTGCCATCACTCCACCAAAGCATCAAGTATTGTTACTCTACCAAAATCATTCCATAATCCACCAACAGGCCAACTACCTCAAACACCCACCCAATTAGCCTTCTACAAGATAATTATTTATATTATAATATTTAATTACTTTATTTGCCTTTTACACTCAGCCTAGCACCAACCCATCTCTTAGAATCTAACTTTGGGATCCCATCAGCCAATTATTTACCAATCCAAACCTACACATAGTAACTATCGATGGTCAGCTTGATCATCGATGGTCTATCTAACCACCAATGGTTGCCTCAACCACTGATGGTCACCTTAACCATCGATGGTCACTATGGTAGGAAATTATAACAAGCTATTTCCACCTACTTACCCCCAATCAAATCCAATTTTCTATCCCTGCCTATTCACAAATCCCTATCTAATTTTTTAAAATAAACCTAAGTCATTTAGCACTAGTATTGACTTGTTTCTCACTATATTAGTCATTTCTAGTTTATTTATTTAGCAAGCATTTCTTGTCTTCAATTTTAGTACCTTTTGATTATTGGTGCAAGTACTTTCTATTTTGCTTATAAACTTAATTATTTAAAAAGTGTGGATTGATAGCCCCCGAGGAAGCTCTTGCTTCTGAGATCTAGCTAGCACTAGGCAATCCACTCAAATATCTATCTAGAAAACCATTTGATTTAGTGTTGTCTTATTTATAGGTCATCCTCCCAATCCAAAGAGTATCTCTTCACAATCATTTGATTCAATGTGTGGATGATCAAATAGGTTTTTCAACCATACCCGTATTTAGTTTCTTCTTCTTCCCTTTTCAAAATATAAGCTGAAATTCATTGCAATAAGTCCTACACTCCTTGTGGAAAACACTACGGAAGTGAACCTAGGAACATACGATGATCCCAAAATTATTTATCTTAGAGCTTCTCTTTCTGAAGTATATTGAGAACACATTATATCTATTATGAAGGATTTAATGACATATTTTCATGGGCATACTCTGACATGCCAGGTTTAGACCTTGACTTGGTTATGCATCGACTTGTTGTTCATCCAAATGTCAAGCCAGTCAAACATAAATTGAGGAAGATGCATCCATACATCACTCATTTGGTAAAATCATAACTGGAGAAGTTATTAAGAGTAGGCTTCATTAGACCACTAGACTATTCTGAATGGATATCTAACATAGTTTCAGTTAGCAAAAAGCCATAGGGTATACGTCTTTATACTAATTTCAAAGATACCAACAAAGCATGCCCCAAATATGATTTTCCTCTACCCAACATTGACATGATTATTGATTTTACTTCTGGATACGAGATGATATTCCTCATGGATGTATTTTTTGGATAAAATTACATAAAAATAGGCCAAGAAGACTAGCACAAGACTATGTTCACCAATCCATGGGGAATATTATATTATCAAGTCATGTCATTTGGATTAAAGAGCACTGGAGCCACTTATCAGCGTGCCATGTCTATCATCTTCCATGACATGATACATGATATTGTAGAGGACTATGTTGATGACATTCTAGCTAAATCAAGAACACACACTGGACATCCTGACATTCTACGAAGAATATTTAAGATGCTTCATGAATATAAAGTATGTCTGAATCCTAAGAATTATGTCTTTGGCATCACTTCAATAAAATGTATAGGATTTATTGTATCAAAAAGAGGGATCAAGGTCAACCTTGCAATGGTCAAATCTATTGTTGAAATGCTTCCACCTTCAAATCTTAAACAACTTTGAATCATGTAAGGAAAGATTCAATCTATACACAGGTTCATTTCACAACTGGCAAATAAGTGCCACCCATTTACACATATCTTAAAGCAAAGGTTCACATTTAAAGGGGATGAATATTATCAATTAGCATTTGTGAATCTCAAGACATATTTGGCCAACCTCCTAGTCTTGAGACCGCAACACCTAGACAACCATTCTTACGTTACATTTTAGTAACTAAACATGCACTGGGGGTACTTTTGGCCCAATATGATGATCAAGG
Source organism: Torreya grandis (assembly GCA_037957365.1). Lineage (NCBI taxonomy): Eukaryota > Viridiplantae > Streptophyta > Pinopsida > Cupressales > Taxaceae > Torreya > Torreya grandis. The sequence goes on along the minus strand of JARHVA010000873.1, from coordinate 1,710,316 downwards.
TAAAGAACATGTTATTTATTATTTGAGATATACACTAGTGGCTTATGAACACAATTATATTCTTATTGAGAAGGCATGTTTAGCTATGGTGTTCACATCCCAAAATTTGTGACATTATATGCTAAATAATAAAACCATTGTTATCATTGAGGTAGATCCTCCCAAATTTATATTATCCAAAACATCTCTCACATGACATATGGCCAAGTGGGTCATGATCTTAAGTGAGTTTGATTTAAGTATCAAAACCAGAAAGCTATCAAGAGGTAGGTTATTACTGATCAACTTATAAAAGCCCCTATTATAGAGACAACCATTTATATTCGACTTTCTAGATGATTATATTATGACAATAGAAGAATAATCACAAGAACCTAAATAATAGAATCTATATTTTGATGGCTCATATACATCTCATGGATCTGGAACTAGGATATTATTGATTACACCATAAGGGATCTCATTCCCAAGGTGTTTCATATCAATTTTCATTGTACCAATAATATGGCTGAGTATGAGGCATTGATTGTAAGAATTCATCTTGTAGTACAGTGGGATATCTAGCATTTAATGGTATATGGTGATTCTCAATTGATTATTAATCAAACCACTGATCAATATCAAACTAGAGATGACAAGATTGTACCTTACAAGCATATTATGGATAATCTTAAGACTCATTTTAAATTTTCATAGTTTTAATAAGTGCCAAGGGCCAACAATAGATATGTCGATACAATGACAATGATTGGGTCCATGATATAGATTGATAGAAGTGCTAAAGATTATCAATTTCTCATTGAAAACCTATTACATCTTACTCATGTCTCACCAGATTCAAAAAGGGTATGCAACATTACTGGTCCCATTCCCCCACCCAAACTGTTATGGTTCCAAGATTTTTATAATTATTTCTATGATCATGTTTTTCCACTTGACTTATCCAATAACCAATAGAAACTTTTCCTTTACCACATATCCCATTATACCCTCCTTAGAAACATGTTTTATCACAAAGGATATGATGGAACACTAGTTCATTATTTATCTTTGGGAGAATCCAAGCTAGCACTTAAGGAAGTTCATGAAGGAATATGTGGGGCCCACACCAATGGTGTAGTATTAGCTAAAAATCTCCTTAGAATAAGTTATTATTGGTCAAAGAGATAGATTCTTGCAATTATGTGAGGAGGTGTGTTCCTTGTCAACAACATGGATATTTGATACACACACCTTCCTTACCACTACAACCAATCACTACACCATGGTTATCTTCTACTTGCGGCCTTGATCTATTTATAAAAATAAACCTAACATCTTTAGATGGACATAAACATATTCTCACTGCTATCGAGTATTTTATTAAGTGGATTGAGGCCATTCTTCTCACTTACATCACTGGGAAGTAGATACCCAAGTTCATTCATTACCATATCATTTGTCGATATGGCATCCCAACATGTATTATAGCTAGTAATGGAAGATCATTTATAAATAGAGATGTTAAAGAGCTTTGTGTAAAATTCAAAATCAAGCACAATAAATGTATGCCATATAACCCATAAGGCAATGATCAAGATTAGGCATAGAATAAAACCATTATAGCCATTTTCAAAAAAAATTTCAATGATGCTAGTCATAATTATCACTTGTAAGTTTTTCTTACCCTTTGGGATTATCAAACTAGTCATCAAACTCCTATAAGATCCATTCCATACACCCTTTTTTGTGACATAGAAGCTATTATCCTAATTGAGATTGAGTTGCCTTCATTACGAGTATCTTTCGATCATATTGAAGATGACGAAGAATATAGAGTCTCAAGGTTGCAAGAACTAAAATTTTTTGATGGTAAGCATTTGGCTGCCCTAGAAAACTTGAAGGCCTATCATAATAGACTATATAGAAATTACAACAAGTGCATTCTCCCTAAGGATTTTGAGATTTGTGATCTGGTCTTGAAAGAGAACTAGAAGAACAAAAATGTTGAACATAAGAAGGGAAAGTTCTAACCCAATTGGCTTGGCCCATATGTTATCACAATAAATTATGGATCAGGGGCATATTGATAGACTACTCCAAATGGTCATGAACTTCTAGAGCCCTTGAAAATTATGAACCTTAAGAGGTTCTACACTTAACAACAAACCATTTTCTATAAGACCCATTACTTGGGGTAATTTGTGCTTAAGTTATTTTATCTTACCATTGTATCTTGGACAATCCCATGTTTGGCCATATTCATTTTAACCTACCCTAGACTATTCTTACAAAAACCATATTATTTCCACAACTCTGGATAGTGAAAGATTTAGGCCATTGATACTCTAGATCATTTATAATCTAGCATGACACATATTATCCCACCTCAGACTTTCCTCTTTTGGACCCTATTCATTATAGACCATTCTCTTTAAGATTCTCATTCTTTTCATGCTTTGGGTTGTTGTAACCTATAAATCTTTTATCCCTTGACCAATTATGATCTTGATTATGAATCAAAAGAATTTTAGACACATTCAACACCAGTTATAATAAATAATTCAACATGGACAATATTTTAGGGCTTTTACTTATAGGCAAGTGCACATGGATACATCTTCAGCTCAAGATCTTTGCCTACTATATGACTCTTTAGATTAATTTTGCACTGCACAATGTTCTATTTTTATTACTATTTGGTAGGCATTGTTTCCTTAATAGGACCTCACTCTCATTGATTTACAAGAAAGGGCCATTACAACTAGTTTTAGATGTTGTTTAAAATCTTATTTGTGGACGTGCATCTCCTTAGATAGGTATTTTCCTGGAACTTTTGTAAATATTTCATTTATGTTCCTTATTCCAAAAAACATAAAAACATTAGAAAATGATCCATAAAAGAAGAAAAACATTGTATCACATTTTTGTATATCCTAATCTCCATGTTCTTGCCATTTTACAAGTAATTATCCCACACGCTTGCCATTTTACAAGAAATTGTCCCACTGGCTTGCCATTTTATGAGTCCATTTTCCTTATTTCCTCTACAACACGAATCATGTCTTATTATCATCACTTTTATTCTATCCCATTTCCTAGAAGAACTAAATTTGGCTTAAAGTTCATGTTGGATCTCATGCCCATGGAACTATATAGGTAGCATCCACTTATCTTGTACATCTAGAGTTAGCTCAAGCACCCCCTTTCTTTTCTTCTCTTTTCCCATTTTTATTTTGTGTTCTTTCCCTATCATTTAGAGGAAACTTTGTGTCCTTATTATTGTTATGCTATGGTGGAAAGTAATGCCTCTACTACATGTACCTAAACAATTATTTTCACTTCGCACTAATATTATGACTAACTCTTGTTTGTGTGTGTTTATTTCATTTTTATTGGTGTTTTATTGTTCTTTCTTGTCTCTTCATTTATTTATTTCTCTTCATTTATTTTCTTCTTGTTTCTTCTTGGTCTTTTGTTTTTCATTTGGTCCTGTTGTTTCTTTTGTTTTTTTCCAAGAATGTCTTGATGGTACACATGGAGCTTGATCATTCATATCTCATTTTCATGTTGTTTTATTAAGCTATTCTTGCTTGGTTTTTTGTGCATTCTTGTTCATATTTGAATATTAATTAAACATATCTCAATTTTAGTTAGGTTACATTTATGTTTTCTTTTCTTTGTCTTTATTTAAATGTAAATAGTTTTCACTATGTTATTGGTAGTTTTTATGATTATCCTTAGTTATAAATATTCACATTTGCATTATTTAGGCACAATTTAAATCCAATATCATTATAGATTATTCATACTTATGATGCATAATTTCATTTTGCTATCACAAGCACTATGTGCTTTGGATCCAAGTCTTAAGATTAATGCAACTCTAATGATCAACTCTTAAATACACCAATGAAACTAGGTGCTAATGGCTTATCTCGTACCCAACTCTATGCAAGACGTGCATCTCTTAGCATACATCATGAGTCTAATTGAATAATGGGGAGTTTTCTTCATCTCCTCATTCCATTTTCTCCCACTTTTAGGTGAAATACATTGGTTTGAGGTCCATTTGGAATATGTAGGTAGCACTTGGACACATGACATATCTCAGGTCAAATGACCACCTTTATTATTCTTTTCATCTCTTTCATCACTTTGTGCATCTTTATATGCCTAATTCCCTATTGCTTTCTCTGTCATTAGACCAATGCCTCTATGTTTTTTCCTACTCATATTTAATCTATATAATAGGTTATATCTTTGAGATATGCCTGCCAATTTTTCCAATTGGGGCACAACATTTGAACCAACCATTGAATCAAATCAGCCCTACTAAGGAAAATTTTGATTTATCAATCGATCAAATTTTCTCTACTCGATGACCATTATTATTTCCTTTATATGGAGCAATGATATCCTATTTATTTTAATTATAAGATATATGGAATTTTACCCTCATTCTAAAAATATTTTAGAGTGTAACTTGTCTTGGGATTGATCAGTCTGTAAGTGTACAACTTGCACCCTGGTTTTGGGTGTGTTCAAAGTGTGTCACTTATATTTTTGGATTATATCCTTCCCCTTCCCCCCATCTTTGGGGGCCATTATATTATAATTATATTTTGATCATTAACGAAATTAATGTGTGTATGTATTATCTCATTTGGATGTAATCTGACCCATAGGTTAATACATCCTTCTCTTTCATCCTCGTACATCCTCTCAAGGGGGCAATATGGGTCATTTCCTTCCAATTTATTCTTTACAACTCTTTTATTTGAAAATACATTACTTCATCTAAAATTTATCACTATGCCTTCTTAAATTGGTACAAAATATAGACATCCAATTCCTAACACAATTATGTTGAAATTGTCAATCTTATTCAAAATTCTTGAAAACACACAATCTAGGCCAAAATCACTTAAACGCACTAAACAGTTCAAGCTTGTCATATACAAGTGCCAATTTAGGATAATGTATCCCCAAATGGGGAAATGATTTTATGTGATTATTAAATTTTCTCAAATCATTTTGAGTTAAAATTATGAAAATACATTTGGGTGCCTTGGATTGCTCTTTTCTCCAATTCACAAGCATACATGTGTGTATGTTATTTTGTGTCGATAATGTTCTAAATGGGATATTGATATATACACAAATAATATCATCCTATAATTTCACTCTAGTTAAATTATGACATAATAATATGACATTCTAACTAGTTTGAATAATTGAGCATCCAATTTCCAAAGAATTACAAAAAAAATTGATTAAATCTCACTTAGGCAAATTAATCCAAGTTAAGAGCTTAAATGGAAAATCCATGAAAGTTATTGAATATATTTTATTGAAAATTTATTGTTAATATCCACATCATCAGGTGACATCATTTGTGGGGTGGCATCCTAAGCCATAAATGCAACAAATATCAATTTTATAGCCTCCCATGCCTCTTTCATGCCCCTTCCTTCCAACTATTTATGAGGGTATTTATGATTTGAGCCTCTAAAATTGAATGGATTTTGGACACACATCTTAATCTCAATATGGACAATCACAGTTTAGTCTGATCAATTACAAAAAATTATAAATAAGAAGGCCAAGACCACCATTTTCAAACTTCATTTATGTAAACTTATAATGTAGGATTCTCTCTAGAAGCCATTTGAGTGTAGTGTGATAATGTTTTATTTTCAATAAGATAGCTTCATTGATAGGCATAAATTTGATTTCATATCATGAGCCTAGTTTCATTGGTGAGCAAGAGTTGATGGAGGAGTTTTGCCTTGCATCATTACTAAAGACTTTAATACCAAATCAAGGGTAAAATCATATTTTTAGCCACATTTGGATGATGGGATGCTCTTGGGAAGGTAATGTATATGTGATTTATTTCATTTTTTCTTTATTGTCATTTTTCAAACCCCATTTGAGTGAGTTGGCTTAGATAGTTATGCCTTTATGCATTTTCCTTGTTTTATCTTGACTAAGGCTTGATCTAACTATATTTGTAATCTATCTCTACAACAACTACGTGCTATTAATTACTTCACACTTTTATTTTTAGTTTTTTGAATGATTAGAGTAGCTCACATAGTCTAATTTGGTGGTTTTTCAACATACCATTTAGTTGCATTATTTTGTTCTTTTTGCACACACTAACAAATCACATAATTTCAATATGAATTTAAACATTTGTCTACCCAAGGCCTACCTACTTGATTTTTTAGCCAAGTATAAACACATGGTTAATGGTATATAGTGGCAAAGCACCCGGCACCCTTATCTCTAAGGGATTGTGAAGTGAGGGGGTTGTGAACTAAGAATTTGACTAAGAAGAGGAGATTAGTATGGTGTTAATGAATAAAACCAAATAAAAAACACACTAATCTAACATATTCATGCCTAGTTACTAGGGTGAGCTTAGTAAAAAAATAAATGACAAACACAACTAAAAAGTAAGGAAAAACAAAATTCCTTCACCTTCCTTGGATGCTCCAAATGCCTTTGTAGTAGTGGCTTACTCGGCTTTGTGCTCATGAAGTCCTTGGCAATGGAAGCTTGGATACCTCCATATCTCCTTGGCAACTTTGTCTTGTGGCTTAGCTTCGCTTGGAATCAATTTGGCATGGTAATACTAGTTGCATGAAGCTTTGTAATTAATTCTGCATAATAACTTTGCATAATCATGTGTTAAAATTCATGTGGTAATGCCTATTTATAGATTTTTGAAAATGTCTAGAATCAACCTGAACCATCCATCTCAGGATTGAGATGTGTGACTGAGGATTAATCCAATTATGCAATTAAATTTGATAAATAGGCTCATCAATATTTGGGAAAGAGGAGCAATTAAAAGGCATGAAGGGATTTGATGAGGCATGGGAGGCATGAATCCTGATATTTATGATATTTATGACCTAGGGATGTCTTCCCAAGAAATGATGTCACCTAATGATGAAAATATTCAATATTCATTTCTAAAAATAAGTATTCAACAAGTTTCCATGGAATAATTAATTAGGCTCTAACTTGGATTAATTAGCTCTAAACATGATTAAACACTACTAAAATTGAAATTTGGGGCACTTCCATTGGGTTTTTTTGGGGTCAAAATCCATTGAGAAGAGCTCCATGCCATCTCATCATGTTATCCTCATTATTATATTTCTAATGGTTCAAACGATGAGTCAATTAGAGCTTCAGTGCAAAAGTTATGGCTCTTGAAAGTTCTGTCATCAATTGGGGTAGAACCGTCACCCGAATTGTCACCCAAATTGTTACCCAAATCAACTCAAGTCATAGTAATTCCATCCACATAAAAGGTAGGTAAAAACCAACTAAGTACCAACAAGTTCTCAAATCTGGTAAATGGCTAGTCAAATGAAAATAGTAATGGTAAGGTGATGTGGTAATGCATGATAAACAAGTTTTGCCCCTAGTTTTTCCATAGGTTGTTATAACTAGGATACAATGGCATAGGTCAATGATACTAATTTTCCCATAGGCAATTATAATTAGTAGTAAGACTGGTGAAACACTAATTTGCCCATAGGTGGTTATAATCAAGCTCACATAAACAAATGTGGATATAGGATGAAATATATCTTCATAGACCCACTCTCACACTACTTTGATAGATGTCCATTGAAACATAGATTGGATTGATTATTGAAACCTGATTGAAATCCTCTCACAAAAAGTGTAGGAAGAACCAAAGTAGCCAAGATCAAAATAGGATTGGTTAGGATGACAAAAAACATTCTTTAGTCTAGATAGGAATGGAATGGTTAGATGGCACGGTCTTGCTAAGGATAATGATGGTTTGATAAATTGGATAAAATGTTAAGAGGGTTGCCCCAAAGTGTTAGGGTGAATAATAGGAATATGTGACAATGGAAAATGGATATGTAACAATGGCAATGGTATGGTAATGTGAAACAGTATGGTACATGTTGTTGGCCTGGGTGTACTTTTTGATTCTATTATTCCTATTGATGGGGAGATACACATCCTAATCATTAAGTAGTAAAAAAAATTTATGCTCAACTATTGATGCCTCAAAGAGGTTTTCACCAATGAAGTTGTCTTGATTATCCCATAGCACCTTCAAGAAGGTTTCACTAAGGGATGTTGACTTTTGACTTTGATTGTCTTCTAGCACTTCCAAAAAAGTTTCACTAAAAGATGTTAAGTTCTGACTTTGATTGTCCTCTAGCACATCTAAAAAGGTTTCGCTAGGAGAGTGTTCTTCTACTATATGAATGTGGTCTTGGCCTCATTGATCTTCTCCAAATACTATGTCACCATGGATGTAGTTCAACAAAGTGTGAATCTATCGATCCCAATCGACACTTATGGGAGATGGAATGTCAATAATATGTTTATCTTGGCTGATGGTAATGGCCTGTGGAATGGTAATGGAATGGGGAGATGCTGCATAATCCTCATAGAAGCTACTAGGATAACTTATGTCAAAGATGAATTAATCATCATCAAAAACCTTAGAAGGATCACAAATTGATTCAAATTGTTTTTTAAGGCATATTTAACCAAAGTTGTAACATCCATGAACATATTCTTCTTTTAAATTTGATTCTAACTCAAGCGACTTTCATTGTCCCCTAGCACATCTAAAAAGGTTTCGCTAGGAGAGTGTTCTTATACTATATGAATGTGGTCTTAGCCTCATTGATCTTCTCTAAATACTATGTCACCATGGATGTAGTTCAACAAAGTGTGAATCTATCGATCCCAATCCACACTTATGGGAGATGGAATGTCAATAATATGTTTATCTTGGTTGATGGTAATGGCCTGTGGAATGGTAATGGAATGGGGAGATGCTGCATAATCCTCATAGAAGCTACTAGGATAACTTATGTCAAAGATGAAGTAATCATCATCAAAAACCTTAGAAGGATCACAAATTGATTCAAATTGATTTTTAAGGCATATTTAACCAAAGTTGTAACATCCATGAACATGTTGAGATTAATGTTAATTCTGATTTTGATGCTAAATCTGATGTCAATTCAAGAATAGAAATTGACTCTTACTCAATTCTTTATTTGATGGGTACTCTATTACAATGATGTCTTGTTGAATATTTGGATTTGGACAAGTAACGACCTATGATGGCATAATGGCCCCCACAAAAACTAGTTTGTCAGAGTGGGAATCCTCTAGGATAGGAAAAAGGTCAAGAGATAACTCCTTAGACACTAGTTTGTCAATAAGAAGTTCTTGAAAAAGAGGCACATGGTTGAGGTAATGATTTTCCCAAAGGTAGTTATAATCATTAATAAGTGACTCGATAAAGATTGACTCATCAGTGTGAGACTCCTTGACAACTAGTAGAGGATTAATAGGTGATTTATCATAGGTTGACTTATCATACGTGTTTAGTTCAACAAAAACATCTTGGATTGGTTGGTTGTCTTGGATTTAGTTTCCAATGAGTTATAAAATACCAATTTTGAACACAACTTGGTCTTTGAAGGATTGGATTAGTTGAGGTTTGGAGGGGACTAGTTTTGGATGAGGAATGACATGAGGTTGGATAATGGTAGGGCCTTGGGGAGTATGATTGCTCACATGAGCCAAAGGATGAAGTATTGAAATGATAACGATAGGGTGGTGTGAGGATTTATTGCCTACACAAGCTAAAGGAATATGTCTTGGAATGATGAAGGGGCGTTGTGGAGCTTGACTGCTCACACAAGGTAAAGGATGAGGTGCTAGTATAGAAATGGTTTGGCATTATGGAACTTGATTTCTCATACAAACCAAAGGATGAGGTCTTGGTATGGGAATGGTGTGATGTTGTGGTCTTGGAATAGAAATGGTATGATGTGGTGGAGCCTGATTACTCACATAAACCAAAGCATCCAAGTGTTCCTCATAAACCATATCATCCCAGTTGTGAGTTGGCTCATAAGCTAGTTCTTGACTATGTTCCATGTACTAATTATTAAAAAGAGGGTATGGATCCATATCCCAAACAACATTATCTATAGTTAGGTCTTCAAAGTCTTATTCACAAGCCTCTTCATGCCAATCAAGGTTTTGATTTGGATTTTGTGGATTTTGACTATGTTCCCCATATGGAGTATTATAGCGAGAATAATAAAACTCCTTAAAAAATCTTTCTCTATAAGGGTTCCTAGTGGAATTTTTTGTGGCCATTCTATCATAAGTTAGATTTTATGTTACTCCACCATAAGTGTAGGGAGACATATCTATGTAACTAATGAAAATTTTGAAACAAAAAATCTTAGAGTTTTACAAACTCTAAAAAACTATGTCCAAAAGACAAATGGTTCAAGCTTAGTCTAACTTGGTCAAAAGGTGGAGCAGTATCTCCAATGTGGTCTGAAAGTTGAGCTGTATCTCCAAAATTATTTATGCTAAGACTCAGCATAAAATAGCCTAACATCAAATTTATAATGATAAATGTCATTCATATAAAAGGTCAAGTGTCTGAACAAAAACCAACATGTCAAAAGTCTAGGTCAAAGTGTTCCAAACAAGGTATAAACTAGGAAAAGGAAAAGTTGAGTTTTTAAGTCCTTTGTCCAAATGTGGAGTCAAAATATAGGCTCAAAAAATATACATATTCTAGGACTTTTGGCCAAATGACATCAAAATCCAGACTTGAAACAAAGGCTGATGTTATTTGATTTAATCTAGCAAGTTTAGAAACAACTTTGACATAGACCCAACACATAGAATCAAACATAATCATGATCAGTTTCCATAAGGCATAAGACAAAAGGATCTTTGAGAAAGGTAATGTTCTCCCAAATAAAGGCACAAATAATGATGAGTATAGGCATTAAACAAATAAACCATCAATAGTTTTCAAATTTTGGGTAATCAATTAACCAAAGTTATGCAATCCAAAAGAGAAAGATCTGTGCATCAACCCCATGAATTAAGGCCTAAATAGAAATCAATCAATATTTGAATCCAAACTTGACAAGGCTAATTGAAAACTCAATGGTGAAAATTAAGATTTAACCAAAAAAACTAGATAAAATTGGACAACATGATAGCACAAGACAAAGGTCTAAATGGTATACATAAAATGGTTTGAAACAATGGTTTTTGATACAAGGTAAACTAGTCTTGAAATAAATTGAGTAGCTTAATGGTGTAAACATGATAGAATGATGTGACCTATGTTATGTTTCAAACACTCAAAAGGATCAAAATGTTTTGACATGATTTGGGTAGCATACCACTACTCTCCTCAACTCGAATATATTTTTTTGACATGACTTATGAACAAACAAATAAGTTTTAGTCTCAAAACATACCAAGAAAAAATGACCAAAATATACTAAGTATAATCGTCCAAATCCTAGCAAGGGTATGGCAATGTGGGGTTGATTAAACTATCAAGATTTTGAATGTTTTTAGGAGAATCAATTGCATAATGACTTTCATGTTAAACAATGCAAAAGAAAAGCATGGAAGTTGGGTAATTGTGGCATTAGCTAGTTGTAAAAAGGTCTAGTCCTTTTTACAACCACTACATCTTTTTATTCACTTATTGTAGTGCGATGTCCAAATGCAGATACATTCCATGTGCAACTCAGAAGGAGTAAGTGAAATCAATGCTAGGAGGTGAAACCCCAAATCAAAGCTTCCCTAAAGAAATCATGGGTGGTAATGATGTCCCCCTTGTAAGCCATGATGTAATGAAATAAAAGAAAGCATAAAATATAAAGACTTTAGGGTCATGTCAAGGTCACCCAAATTTGATGAGTTTTTGGGGAGTGTTTTAGATGACATTCTTTATAAGCCTTAGACTAGGCTATTTATAATAATAATTATGCTTTTGATTCCAAGGGTTCCCTAAAGGGGATAAATGGAAGAGCATACATGCAACACCCCTCTTTTTTACAAACAAAAATTTAATTTAAATAACTAAGTGAACATAAAAATATTGGAAATGTGAGTTCATTTTTAATCTCAAATGGAAAGGTTTGATGGTGTTCTTTTGACCCCTTGGTCTTAATTGTAATCTTTATAAACATTCACCATAAACATCTAAATTTTTTTTTAAACACCAAAATAATGTTTCTAATCCATTTTAAAGCATGCACAAGGTAATCTACACATGTTTTATAAATTTTCCACTAAGAATTATATGAACTAGGAATTTGACTAAGAAGGAGAGATTAGTATAGTGTTAGTGAATGAAACCAAATAAAAAACACACTAAGCTAACATATTCATGCCTTGTTACTAGGGTGAGATTAGTAATAAAAAAAAATGACAAACACAAATAAAAAGCAATAAAAAATAACAAGAATTCCTTCACCTTCCTTTGATGCTCTAAATGACTTTGTGCTCATGAAGTCCTTGGCAATGGAAGCTTGGTTTCCTCCATCTCTCCTTGGCACCATTAGCTTATGGATTTTCTTGGCTTATAATAAATTTAGCATGGTAACACTAGTTGCATGAAGCTTTCTTATCAATTTTGTATTATAACTTTGCATAATCATGTGATAAGGCCTCCTATTTATAGAGTTTTGCAAATGTCTAGAATCAACTTGAAATGCCCATCTCAAAATTGAGATGTGTGGCTAAGGATTAATCCAATTATGAAATTAAAATTTATAATTAGGCTCTTAAATATTTGGGATAGAGGAATAATTAAGAGGCATGGAGGGCTTTGATGAGGCATAGGAGGCATGAATCCTAATATTTATGGCATTTATGGCCTAGGGATGTCTTCCCAAGAAATGAGGTCATATGATGATGTAGATATTAAATATTCATTTCTAAAAAAAAGTATTCAACAATTTTCCTTGTAATTATTAATTAGGCTCTAACTTGGATTAATTAGCTCTAGGCATGATTAAGCACTTTGTGCACAAATTACTCAAATTGATCAGAATGCCTTGTTATTGGTCCAAAATTTGACTGGATTGGAATTGGAAGGCGATGTCAGATGTATTAGATCGATGATCCCATTTAGGATATTATTTATAAAATAATAAATAACAAATGAATACATCTTGTGAAAGAGATTTGATAGGAAAGAGCAATCCAAAGCACCCAAGTAAAAAATTGGCATTTTGACTCCAAATGATTTGATCAAAGTTAGTTGGCTTATAAATTACATTACCCCATTTAATGATACCCTAGCCAAAATCAGCACTTGAATATATCAATTTCAACTCATTTAGCGTGTTTTAGTGTTTTTAGGCCAAATTGTGCATTTTGGTGAAAATTGGTTAAAAGCCTAGTTAGAAGTTATCGATGGCCAGATTTAGGTGTTTACAGTTTGCCCCTATTTGGGAATATGTTGAAAATCATAGGCGAAGTAATATCTTCTCAAATAATGAGAAAAGACATGTATGCCAAAAATAAGATGATGGTTGAAGAATAAAGATCTAAATGGTTTTGGGAAGCCTATGATGATGCCCCCTCAAGGGAGTGGCCATCATATTTGTTGATGGGTGGTCCATTAAAAATAAACAAGAAGAAAGATGGAATTAACCCATGGTTGATATTAATCCAAATGAGAACATGCTTGTGTGCATTGATGTAATAAGGTAGTTATAATCAAGAATAAAGGTCAAAATAATGATTTGTCCATAGGTGGTTATAATCATTAAGTGGACCTAGATTGGCTAAATATGATGGTGCCCTAGTTAGGGATAATTAACAAGCATAACTCAAGGATATAACCTAGAATATAGGTTAAATATGAGCTAGCATAAAGTGATGAGAGAGATGAATAGAAGAATAATATTGATCAGTGTGAATGATTCAAGTGTACCTACCAATGAGGAGATGCTCATCCAGATTAGCAATGATACAAATAAAATGGTTAATGGGTTTATTTGATCAAGGGTAGGATAGGAGGATTTGCTAAGGTACCAAGGAGAAAATTATGTGGCTTCATTGATTGTAGACCTTATTGAAGTAAATTTTTGCTATAGCATGTGATGGTAGGATTCGTGATAGAACACCATGAAGACTATCCTAAAATATGCATAAGGACTGACTCCCTATCTAATAAACACTCAAAAACAATAGACTAATGATAAAAACCATGATAATAATATTGACGTATGAATATGGAAAGACTCAAGAATAATGTGTGTAAGGAATCACCCAATAAACACATATAGACTGAGTCAAGGAAATAGTGTTAAAATCAAACAAATAAGCAAGTAAATAAATAAAAAAACAAACAAATAACCTAAAAAAATAGAAAGCTTGAAAACAAAATCAAAAGAAATCATCCTAACACTGACCATGCCCCAGTAAGGAAAATCAAGGATAACTAACTAGGCTTAGACAGGACAAATCTTTTTGAATTTTGAAATATTATGAATGTTTTTAGCATTTTGACGTATCTTAACTTGTTAGTGAATGATAAGATACCTTCTTTCAAAATGGTGAGAGCATTTGGCTTAGGTTGCTCACAAAATGGTGAAAACGTATGGAAAGGGGAACTGGGGTGACCTCAACATGAATTGAGCATGACCTACGTAGTCCTAAAATGACCTCAATTCATAATAATTCCATCCACATAAAAGGTAAGGAAAAACAAACTAAGCCCTAACAAGTTCTCAAATCTAGTAAATGGCTAGTCAAATGAAAATAGTAATGGTAAGGTGATGTGGTAATGCATGATAAACAAGTTTTGCCCCTAGTTTTTTCATAGGTTGTTATAACTAGGATACAATGGCATAGGTCAATGATACTAATTTTCCCATAGGCAATTATAATTAGTAGTAAGACTGGTGAAACACTAATTTGCCCATAGGTGGTTATAATCAAGCTCACATAAACAAATGTGGATATAGGATGAAATATATCTTCATAGACCCACTCTCACACTACTTTGATAGATGTCCATTGAAACATAGATTGGATTGATTATTGAAACCTGATTGAAATCCTCTCACAAAAAGTGTAGGAAGAACCAAAGTAGCCAAGATCAAAATAGGATTGGGTAGGATGACAAAAAAAATGCTTTGGTCTAGATAGTAATGGAATGGTTAGATGGCATGGTCTTACTAAGGATAATGATGGTTTGATAAATAAGATAAAATGGTAAGAGGGTTGCCCCGAAGAGATAGGGTGAATCATAGGAATATGGGACAATGGAAAATGGATATGTAATAATGGCAATGGTATGGCAATGTGAAACGGTATGGTACATGTTGTTGACCTAGGTGTGATTTTTGATTCTATTATTCCTAATAATGGGGAGATGCACATCCTAATCAACAAATGATATAAATAGAATACTTGATCACGTTAATTACTAGCCCACACATCATTAGAATAGCTGCTCCATCAATAACTGCCTATAGATTTGGTTATCAAGAATGCTTTTGTGATCTTTCTTGGTCATTGATTTTGATTTATTTAAACATCAAGATAAGGTATCTTTGTATCCCCTACAAAGGAAAGTGTAGCTATGGAGGTAAATAGGGAGAAATAATGGATGGTAGGTTTTTTTTTGAAATGGAATGGTATATGATAATGGAGTGTGGAATGGTTGGGGAAACAAATGAAGATCAGGTCTTTAAGTCACATGTAATGTTTTTGATGCCATATTCAACATAACTTTGGTTTTGTGGGGTTGAATACTTGTTCTCTCAATAGGACCACTAGGTTTTTCTATTGTTTGTTCTTGAGAGTAGTTACCATCTAATTAGGCTATAGATTGGAAGCTATTTTGATTTGATCTTTGATTTTATCTTCATCAAGTAGTGAGAAATTTTTGTACACAGCTATTAGTGCCTCAAAGATATTTTCACCAAT
The DNA here is from genome assembly GCA_037957365.1 of Torreya grandis. Classification (NCBI taxonomy): domain Eukaryota; kingdom Viridiplantae; phylum Streptophyta; class Pinopsida; order Cupressales; family Taxaceae; genus Torreya; species Torreya grandis. The sequence goes on along the minus strand of JARHVA010000873.1, from coordinate 1,694,530 downwards.
TAAATGGTCTAGATTATCCCATAATGCCTTTGAGAAGGTTTCATTAAGTAATGTTGACTTTTGACATTGATTGCTTTCTATCACTTTTAAAACATTTCGCTAGAAGATGTTGAGTTCTAACTTTGATTGTCCCCTAGCACCTGTAAAAAGGTTTCACTAGGAGAGTGTTCTTCTACTATATGAATATGGTCTTGGCCTCATTAATCTTATCCAACTATTATGTTGCCATGGATGTAGTTCAACAAAGTGTGACTCTATCGATCTGAATTGACACTTATGGGAGATGGAATGTCAATAATATGTCTATCCTGGTTGATGGTAATGGCTTGTGGAATGGTAATGGAATAGGGAGATGCTACATAATCCTCATAGAAGATACTAGGAAACTTGTGTTGAAGATGAAGTACTCATACTCAAAAACCTTAGAAGGATCACATGATTCAAATTGATTGTCAAGACATATGTAACCAATGCTGTAACAACCATGAACATGTTCTTCTTTTAAATTTGATTCTAACTCAAGGGACTCTAAATCCAATGTTGATTCTGATTTTGATGCTAAATTTGATGTCAATTCAAGAATAAAAATTGACTCTAACTCTAATTCTTCATCTGATGGGTACTCTATTACAATGATGTATTGTTGAATATTTGGTTTTGGACAAGTAACGGCCTATGATGGCATAATGATCCCCATAAAAACTAGTTTTTTAGAGTAGGAATCCTCAAGGATGGGAAAAAGGTCAAGAGACAACTCAGAGACTGGAATGTCAATAGGATGCTCTTGAAAAAGAGGCACATGGTCAAGGTAATGATTTTCCCAAATGAAGTTATAATCATTAAGAAGTGACTCAACAAGGATTGCATCATTAGCATGAGACTCCTTGATAACTAGTATAGGATCAACATGTGATTTATCATAGGTGGACTTATCATAAGTGGTTGATTTAAATAAAACATCTTGGATTAGTTGGTTGTCTTGGATTTGGTTTCCAATGACTTGGAAAATACCAATTTTTAACACAACTTGGTCTTCTAAGGATTGGATTAGTTAAGGTTTAGATGGGACTGGTTCTAGATGAGGAATGACTTGTGGTTAGATAATGGTAGGCCCTTGGGGAGTATGATTGCTCACATGAGCCAAAGGATGAAGTAATGAAATGATAATGATAGGGTGGTGTGGAGCTTGATTACTCGCACAAGGTAAAGGATGAAGTGCTGGTATAGAAATGGTTTGGCATTATGGAACCTAATTGATCGTACAAACCAAAGGATGAGGTGTTGGTATGGGAATGGTGTGACATTGTGGTCTTGGAATATAAATGGTATGATGTGGTGGAGCCTGATTACTCGCATAAGCCAAAGCATCCAAGTCTTCCTCATAAATCATATCATCCCAGTTTTGAGTTGGCTCATAATCTCATTCTTGACTATGTTCCATGTACTAATTATTGTAAAGAGGGTATGGATCCATATCCCAAACAACATTATTATTAATTGGATATTTAAATTCCTTCTCACAAGCCTCTTCATGACAATCAAGGTTTTAATTTTGATTTTATGGATTCTGACTATGTTCCCCATATAGAGTATTGTAGGGAGAATAATAGAACTCCTTAAAAAATCTTTCTCTATAGGGGTTCCTAGTGGGATTTTCTATGGCCATTATATCATAAGTCATATTTTAAGAGACTCCACCATAAGTGTAGTGAGACATATCTTTGTATATGTTGAAAGCTTTGAAACAAAAAAGCTTAGATTTTTACAAACTCTAAAAAACTATATCTAAAGGACAAATTATTCAAGCTTAGTCTAACTTGGTCAAAAGGTGGAGTTGTATCTCCAATGTGGTATGAAAGTGGAGCTATATCTCCAAAATGACTTGTGCTAAGACTTGGCATAAAATATTCTAACATCAAATGTCTAATATCAAATGTCATACACAAAAAAGGTCAAGTGTTTGAATAAAAACCAGCATGTCAAAATTCTAGGTCAAAGTGTTCCAAATAAGGTCTAAAATAGGAAAGCAAAAAGTTGAGTTTCTAGGTTTTTTTTTCAAACGTGGATTCAAAATCTAGGCTTAAACAAATAGACATGCTAGGACTTTTGTCCAATAGCATCAAAATCTAGTTTTGAAACAAAGATTGATGTGATTTGATTTAATCTAACAAGTTTGGAAATAATTTTGACAAAGACCTGGCACATAGAATCAAACATAAACATGATCAGTGGGCATAAGTCATAAGACAAAAGGATCTTTGAGAAAGGATTTGTTCTCCCAAATAAAGGCATAAAAAATGATGAGGATAGGTATTAAACAAATAAACCATCAATAGTTTTCAAATTTTAGGTAATCTACGAACTGAAGTTATACAACCTAAAAGAGAAAGATCTATATATCAACCCCACAAATTAAGGCCTAAATATAAATCAATCAATATTTGAATCCAAACTTGACAAGGCTAATTAAAAACTCAACGGTGAAAATTAGGATTTGATCAAACAAGCTAGACAAGATTGGACATCATGACAACACAAGATAAAGTTCTAAATGGTATACATAAAATGGTTTGAAACAATGGTTTTTGATACAAGGTAAATTAATCTTGAAACAAACTGAGTATCCTAATGGTGTAAGCATGCTCGAATGATGTGATCTATGTTATTTTTCAAAGACTCAAAAAGCCCAAAATGTTTTGACATGATTTGTGTAGCATAACACTACCCTCCTTAACTCAAATACATTAAATTGACATGGATTATGAATTAAAAACAAGTTGTAGTCTCAAAACATACCAAACAAAAATGACCAAAATATACTAAGTATAATCATCCAAATCCTAACAAGGGTATGGCAATGTGGGGTTAACTAAAATATCAAGCTTTTAAACGTTTCTAGAGGAATCAATTGCACAATGACTTTCACATCAAATAATGAAAAAGAAAATCACAAAAATTAGGTGACCATGGCATTGGCTAGTTTTAAAAAGGTCTAATATTTTTTATAACCACTACATATTGTTAGTCACTCAGTGTAGTGCGATGTCCAAATGCAAATACGTCCCATGTACAACTCAGAAGGAGTAAGTGAAGTCAATGTCGGGAGGTGAAACCTTGAATCAAAGCTTCCCTAAAGAACTCATGGGAGGTAATGGAATCCCCCTCATAAGCCAAGACGTAATGAAATAAAAGAAAGCATAAAATAGAAATACTTTAGGGTCATCTCAAGGTCACCCAAACTTTGATGAGTTTTTAGGAGGTGCTTTAGATGACATTCTTTCTAAGCCTTAGACTAGGATATTTTCAATAGAAATGGTGCTTTTGATTCCAATGGTTCTCTAAAAGGGAAAAATGGAAGAGCATACACGCAATAGCCATCTTTTTGACAAAAAAAAATATAATTTAAACAACTAAGTGAATACAAAAATCTTAGAAATGTGAGTTCATTTGTAAGCCCAAATGGAAAGGTGTGATGGTGTTCTTTTACCCCTTGGTCTTAATTGCAAAATTTGAAAACATTCACCATAAACATCTAAAAATTTTTTTAAACACCAAAAAAAGGTTTCTAATCCATTTTAAATCATGCACAAGGTGATCTAAACATGTTTTAGCAATTTTTTACTAAGAATTATGTGGACTGGGAATTTGACTAAGAAGAGGAGATTAGTGTGGTGTTAGTGAATGAAACCAAATCAAAAATATGCTAAGATAACATCTTCATGCCTAGTTATTAGGGTGAGATTAGTAAAAAAAATAAATTACAAACACAACTAAAAATTAATTAAAAATAAAAAGAATTCTTTCACCTTCCTTGGATGCTCCAAATGCCTTTGTAGTTGTGGTTTGCTCAGCTTTGTGGTCATGAAGTCCTTGGCAATGGAAGCTTGGATACCTCTATCTCTCCTTGGCACCTTTGGCTTGTGGATTGGCTTGGCTTGTAATAAATTTATCATGGTAACACTAGTTGCATGAATCTTTGTAATCAATTTTGCATTATAACTTTGCATAGTCATGTGTTAAGGCCTCCTATTTATAGATTTTTGCAAATGTCTAGAATTAACTTAAACCATCCATCTCAGGATTGAGATGTGTGGCTAAGGATTAATCCAATTATGAAATAAAATTGATAAATAGGCTCATCAATATTTGGGATAGAGGAACAATTAAGAGGCATGGAGGGCTTTAATGAGGCATGGGAGGCATGAATCCTAATATTTGTGGCATTTATGGCCTAGGGATGTCTTCCCAAGAAATGAGGTCACCTGATGATGTAGATATTAAATATTTATTTCAAAAACAAATTATTCAAAAAGTTTCCATGAAATTATTAATTATGCCTTGATTTATATTAATTAGCTCTTAAGCATAATTAAGCACTTTGTGCATAAATTATCTAAATTGATCAAAATGTCTTATTATTGGTCCAAAATTTGACTGGATTAATATTAAGATGTGATGTCAGATGCATTGGATCTATTATCCCATTTAGGATGTTATCTATAACAAATAACAAAGGTGCATGCATTGTGTAAGAGATTTGATAGGAAAGAGCAATCCAGAGCACCTAGGTGCAAAATTGGCATTTTGACTCGAAATGATTTGATCAAAGTTTGTTGGCCCATAAATTGTATTGCTCCATTTAGTGATACCTTGGCCATAATTGGCACTTGAATATGTCAATTTACACTCATTTAATTCAATTTAGTGGTTTTAGGCCAAATTATGCATTTTAGGTGGAAATTGGTCAAAAGCCTGATTAGAGGTCATTGTTGGCCAGATTTAGGTGTCTATAGTTTGCTCCTATTTGAGAAGATGTTACAAACTATAGGCAAAGCAATGTCTTCTCAAATAATGTGAGATGGTTTGTATGTCAAAAATAAGATGATGGTTTAAGAAGAAAACTCTAAATGGTTTTTGGGAAGCCTATGATGATGCCCCCTCGAGGGAGTGGCCATCACATTTGTTGATGGATGGTCCCTTAAAAAGAAACAAGAAGAAAGGTGGAATTAATCCATGTTTGAGATTAATCCAAATAAGAAAATGATTGCATGCATTGATGTAAAAAGGATGTTGATTTTCCCAAAGGTGGTTATAATCAAGAATAAAAATCAAAATAATGATTTGCCCATAGGCGGTTATAATCATCAAACAAACTTGGATTGGCTAAAACTGATGGTGCCCCAGTTAGGGATGATTAGCAATCATAACTCAAGGATATAACCTAGAATATAGATTAAGTATGAATGGGTGTAAAGTGATGAAATAGATGAATAGGATTTATCATTATAAATGATTCAGTTGTACCTACCAATGAGGAGATGCTTATCTTGATTAGCAATGATACAACTAGAATGGTTAATGGGTTGATTTGATCAAGGGTGGGATGAGAGGATTTACCAAGGGGCCAAGGAGAAACTTATATGGCTCCATTTATTTTAGACCTTCTTGAATGTAATTTTTTCTATAGCATGTGATGGTAGGCTTCATGATAGAATACCATGAAGACTATCCCAAAATATGTGTAAAGACAAACTCCTGATATAATAAACACTTGAAAACAATGCACCAATGATAAAAACCATGATGAAAATGTGACGTATGAATATGAATATACTCAAGAATAATGTGCTCAAGAAATCACCCAATGAATGCATATATACCGAATCAAGGCAATAGTGCTAAAAACAAACAAATAGACAAGTGAATAAACAAACAAACAACCTAAAAAATACAAACAAATAAAAAGCTTGAAATAAAAAGCAAAAGAAAGCATCCTAACAATGACCATGCCCTAGTAAGGCAAATCAAGGATAACTAACTAGGCTTAGACAGGATAAATGTTTTTGAATTTTGAAATATTATGAATGTTTTTGGTATTTTGAGGTATCTTAACTCGTTAGAGAATGACAAGATACCTACTTGTAAGATGATGAGAGCATTTGGCTTAGGTTTCTCATAAAACGGTGAGATTGTATGGAAAAGGGGACTGAGGTGACCTCAACATGAATTGAGCATGACCTACATAATCCTAAAATGACCTCAAGTCATAGTAATTCCATCCACATAAAAGGTAGGGAAAAACCAACTAAGTCATAACAAGTTTTAAAATCTAGAAAATGGTTAGTCAAATGAATAGTAATGGCAAGGTGATGCGATAATGCATGATAAACAAGTGTTGCCCCTAGTTTTCCCATAGGTGGTTATAACTAGAATACAATAGCATAGGTCAATGATACTAATTTTCTCATAAGTAGTTATAATTAGTAGAAAGACTGGTAAAACACTGATTTGCCCATAGTTGGTTCTAATCAATCTCACATAAATAAACATGGATATAGAATGAAAGATATCTTACTAGATAAACTATCACACTACTTTTATAGACTGTCATTGAAACATATATTGGATTGATAGTTGAAACCTGATCGAAATCCTCTCACAAAAAGTGTAGGAAGAACCAAAGTAACCAAGATCAAAATAGGATTGGGTGGGATGACAAAAAACATGCTTTGGTCTAAATAGGAATGGAATGGTTAGATGGCATGGTCTTGATAAGGATAATGATGGTTTGATAAATTAGATAAAATGGTAAGAGGGTTTCCCCCAAGTGATAGGGTGAATTTTAGGAATATGTGATAATGGCAAATGGATATGTAACAACGACAATGGTATAGTAATGTGAAAAGGTATGGTACATGTTGTTGGCCTGGGTATGGTTTTTGATTCTATTATTCCTAATGATGGAAAGATGCACATCCTAATAAATAAATGATATAAATAAAATACTTGATCATGTTAATTTCTAGCCCACACCTCATCAAAACATCTTCTCCATCAATAACTACCTGCAGATTTGGCTATCAAGAATGTTTTTATGATCTTCATTGGTCATTGATTTTGATTCCTTAAAACATCGAGATATGGTATCTTTATAGCCTCTACAAAGTAAATTGTAGTTGTGGATGGTAAATAGGGACAAATAATGGATGGTAGCTTTGTTTGTGAAATGGAATGGTAGATGATAATAGAGTGTGGAATGGTTAGGGATACAAATAAAGATTAGGACTTTCAGTAACATATAATGTTTTTGATACCAGATCCAACATAAATTTGGTTGTGGTGGGGCCGAAGACTTGTTCTCTTGATAAGACCACCAAATTTTTCTATTATTTGATTTTGAGAGTAGCTACCATTTGATTAGGATGTAAGTTAGAAGCTATTTTTATTTGATCTTTGATTTTATCTTCATCAAGTATTGAAGAACTTTTGTGCTCATTTATTGGTGCCTTAAAGAGGTTTTCACCAATGAAGTTATTTGATTATCCCATAGTGCCTTCAAGAAGGTTTTATCAAGGAATGTTGACTGTTGACTTTGATTATCTTCTAGCACTTCTGAAAAGGTTTCACTAGAGGGTGTTGAGTTTTGACTTTGATTGTCCCCTAGCACATCTGAAAAGGTTTCACTAAGAGAGTGTTCTTATTATATAGGAATATGGTCTTGGCCTCCTTGCTCTTCTCCAACTACTATGTCACCATGGATGCATTTTAACAAAGTATGATTCTATTGATCCTAATTAACACTTATGGGAGATGGAATGTCAATAATATGTCTATCTTGGTTGATGGTAATGGCATGTGAAATGGTAATGGAATGGGGAGAGGTTACACAATCCTCATAGAATATACTAAGATAACTTATTTCAAAGATGAAGTAATCATCCTCAAAAACCTTAGATGGATCACAAATGTATTCAAATTGATTTACCAGGCATACATAACCAATGTTGTAACAACCATAAACATATTCTTCTTTTGAATCTGATTCTAACTTAAGGGACTCTGAATCTGATGTTGAGATTAATGTTGATTCATTTTTTTATGCTAGATTTGATGTTGGTTTAATAATATAACCTGACTCTGACTCTGATTCTTCATCTAAGGGGTACTCTATTATAATGATGTCTTCTTGAATATTTGGTTTTAGACAAGTAACATGCTATGATGGCATAATGGTCTCCACAAAAACTAGTTTTTCAGAGTGAGACTCCTCTAGGATGGAAAAAAGGTCAAGAGACAACTCTTTAGAGATTGGTTTATCAATAGGAGGCTCTTTAAAAAAAAGGCACATGGTCAAGGTAATAATTTTCCCAAAGGTGGTTATAAACATTAAGAAGTGACTCGACAAAGATTGCCTCATTAGAGTGAGACTCCTTGACAATTAGTATAGGATCAATAGGTGATTTATCACAGGTTGACTTATCATAAGTGGTTGGTTCAACAAAAACATCTTGGATTGGTTGGTTGTCTTAGCTTTGGTTTCCAATGAGTTTTAAAATAGTAGTTTTGAACACAGCTTGGTCTTTGAAGGATTAGATCATTTGAGTTTTGGATAGGACTGGTTATGGATGAGGAATGACATGTGGTTGGATAATGGTAGGGCCTTGGGAAGCATGATTTCTCGCATGAGCCAAAGGATGAATTCATAAAATGGTAATGATAGGGTAGTGTGGGGCTTGATTGCCTGCACCAGCCAAAGGACTAGGTCTTGTAATTATGAAGGGGCATTGTGGAGGTTAATTGCTTACATAAGCCAAAGGATGAGGTCCTGGTATAGAAATGGTTTGGCATTGTGGAACCTGATTGCTCGCATAAACCAAAGGATAAGGTCTTGGTATGAGAATGGTGTGATGTTGTGGTCTTGGAATAGAAATGGTATGATGTGGTGGAGCCTGATTACTCATATAAACCAAAGCATCCAAGTCTTCCTCATAAACCATATCATCCCAATTGTGAGTTAGCTCATAAGTTGATTCTTGACTATATTCCTTGTACTAATTATTGCAAAGAGGGTATGGATCTGTATCCCAAACAACATTATCTATAATTGGGTATTCAAAGTCCTCCTCACAAGCCTCTTCATGCCAATCAAGGTTTTGATTTGGATTTTGTCAATTTTTACTATGTTCCCCATATGGAGTATTATAGGAAAAATAATAGAATTCCTTAAAAAATCTTTCACTATATGGGTTCCTAGTGGGATATTTTGTGGCAATTATATCATAAGTTAGATTAGAAGTTACTCCACATAAGTGTAGTGCGACATATCTATGTAAATGATGAAAGCTCTGAAAAAAAAAAGTTTAGAGTTTTACAAACTCTAAAAAATTATGTCTAAAGGATAAATGGTTCAACCTTAGTCTAACTTGGTCAAAAGGTGGAGCTGTATCTCTAATATGGTCTAAAAGTGGAGCTGTATCTCCAAAATGATTTGTGCTGAGACTTGGCATAAAAAAACCTAATGTCAAATGCCATACACAAAAAGGGTTAAGTATCCAAATAAAAACTAGCATGTTGAAAGTCTACGTTAAAGTGTTCCAAACAATGTCTAAACTAGGAAAGGGAAAAGTTGAGTTTCTAGGTCTTTTGTCCAAATGTGGAGTCAAAAGCTAGGCTCAAATAAATAGGCATATGCTAGGACTTTTGTCCAAATGACATCAAAATATAGACTTGAAACAAATGCTGATGTGATTTGATTTAATCTAACAAGTTTGGAAATAACTTTGACATAGACCCAACACATGAAATCAAAAATAAACATGATCAGTTGGCATAAGGCATAAGACAAAAAGATCTTTGAGAAAGGTTGTGTTCTCTCAAATAAAGGCACAAACAATGATGAGGATAGGCATTGAAAAAACAAACTATCAATAATTTTCAAATTTTAGGTAATCGATTAACTGAAGTTATGCAACCCAAAAGAAAAAGATCTATGTATCAACCCCATGAATTAATGCCTAAATAGAAATCAATCAATGTTTTAATCCAAACTTGACAAGACTAATTGAAAACTCAATGATGAAAACTAGGATTTGACCAAACAAGCTAGCCAAGATTGAACAACATGACAACACAAGACAAAGGTCTAAATGTTATACATAAAATGGTTTGAAATAATGGTTTCTGATACAAGGTAAACTAGTCTTGAAACAAATTGAGTAGCCTAATGGTGTAAGCATGTTTGAATGATGTGATCTATGTTATTTTTCAAAGACTTAAAAGGATTAAAATATTTTGACATGATTTAGGCAACATAACACTACCCTCCTCAACTCAAATACATTGTTTTGATATGGATTAAGAACAAACAAACAAGTTTTAGTCTTAAAACATACCAAGCAAAAATGACCAAAATATACTAAGTATAATTGTCTAAATCCTAGCAAGGGTATGGCAATGTGGGGTTGACTAAACTATAAAGCTTTCAAATGTTTCTAGGGGAATCAATTACACAATGAATTTCATGTCAAATAATGTTAAAAAAAAGCACATAAATTGGGTGACCGTGGCATTGGCTAGTTGTAAGAAGGTCTAGTTCTTTTTATAACCACTACATCCTATTGTTTGCTTAGTGTAGTGTGATGTCCAAATGCAGATACATCCCATGTGCAACTTAGAAGAAGTAAGTGAATTCAATGCCAGGAGGTGAAACCTCAAGTCAAAGCTTCCCTAAAAAACCTTTGGGAGGTAATGACATCCCCCTTGTAAGCCAAGACACAATGAAATGAAATAAAGCATAAAATAGAAAGACTTTAGGGTCTTGTCGAGGTCACCCAAACTTTAACGAGTTTTTAGGGAGTGATTTAGACGACATTCTTTCTAAGCCTTGGACTAGGCTATTTGTAATAGGAATGGCACTTTTGATTCCAAGGGTTCCCTAAAGGGGACAAATAGAAGAACATACATGCAACACCCTCTTTTTTTTTAACAAGAATTTAATTTAAACAACTAAGTGAATACTAAAATCTTGGAAATATGAGTTCATTTTTAAGTCCAAATGGAAAGGTGTGATGGTGTTCTTTTGACCCCTTGGTCTTAATTGTAATGTTTATAAACATTCACCATAAACATATAAATTTCTTGTTAAACAACAAAATAAGGTTTCTAATCCATTTTAAAGCATGCACAATGTGATCTACACATGTTTTAGAAATTTTCCACTAAGAATTATATGAACTAGGAATTTGACTAAGAAGGAGAGATTAGTATGGTGTTAATGAATGAAACAAAATCAAAAACACACTAAGCTAACATATTCATGCCATGTTACTAGGGTGCGATTAGTAACAAAAAAAATGACAAACACAATTAAAAAATAATAAAAAACAACAACAATTCCTTCACCTTCCTTGGATGCTCCAAATGCCTTTGTAGTAGTGGCTTGTTCGGCTTTGTGCTCATGAAGTCCTTGGAAATGGAAGCTTGGATACCTCCATCTCTCATTGGCACCTTTGGCTTGTGACTTGGATTAGATTGGAATCAATTTATCATGGTACCACTAGTTACATGAAGCTTTTTAATCAATTTTGCATTATAACTTTGCATAATCATGTGTTAAAATTCATGTGGTATGGCCTCCTATTTATAGAATTTTGCAAATGTCTAGAATCAACTTGAACCATCCATCTCAAGATTAAGATGTGTGGATAAGGATTAATCTAATTATGAAATTAAAATTTATAAATATGCTCATCAATATTTGAGATAGAGGAGCAATTACGAGGCATGGAGGGCTTAGATGAGGCATGGGAGACATGAATCCTAATATTTATGGCATTTATGGCCTAGAGATGTCTTTCTAATAAATAAGGTCACTTGATGATTCATATATTCAATATTCATTTCCAAAACAAATTATTCAACAAGTTTTCATGGAATTGTTAATTATGCCTTGATTTTGATTAATTAGCTCTTAAGCATGTGTAGACACCTAAATTATGTCTACCCCTTGGTCCCCTTCAACTCCCCTTGGTCCCTTGCACACCTTTATTAATTTAAAATAAACCAATTATTTTAAATTAATAACATCACCTAGGACATCTCACCTTGAATTCCTACCTCTTAGGCCATTTATCACCCTATGACAAATCTTAATTACCTAAGACCTATTTCAACTCTCCCACTAACCTCTCACACCTATTTAATCCACCTTTGGACCATTTTCCAATGACAGTTAAACTTGGCAGTTGGAAGAATGGGCAAAAGGCTAAAAATAGCCTTTTTCTCATTCTTTAGCCACCGACGTCGGTCAGCAGTCGATCGATGTCGGCAGTATCACTGACGTTAGTTGTTTTAAAACTAAATTCCAACCTTTGTTGCCCCCCCCCCGTGAATGCAAATTCTCTTACTCTAGGATCCAAATTCTCTTGCTCCTCAACTCTTTGCAGGCATCAGCATTCTATCACCACTCTCTAGGCTAAGAAACTCTGCATCAGTCACTCCATACCTGATTGAAACATTGCATGAGGTCTTTATCATTAGCCATAATGGAAACAAGTCTTCTGCACTTCTGGTTCTCTACCAAGAGCTAAGTATTCTTCTAGTTTTATATTTCAATATTTATAAAATGCATTGGTAATTAGTCCATTGGTTATTTCCTGAGTACTATTGATAGACAACCTGACTTCCTTCTTGAAAAGGCTGAAAAGCCTTCCCCTCATCCTTATCTTCCACCCCTGTCCTCTACCTAGCCCCTTTTTAGACCATATTCACTACCCTATAGATCCTGCACAAACCATTAAACTCCCACAGATACCCTAGTCCATTCTGTTGACCACAGACATCAACCAAAAACTTGTCCTAGACTCATTGCCCCTACTGACATCGACACCAAGGCCCATTGCCCCTATCGACATTGGCAGGATAATCGACATCGGCAACCTTACCGATCAACACCGATAGAACCACCAACGTTAACGACTGTGAAAGATTGAGATTGACATTCAGGTACGCATTATCTCTATTTCTTTTGTTTAGTCTTTCACCATTTCTCTTTCTAGCAACATTCTTTTTATCAACTAGTGGACTGTCATCCCTCAAAGAAGTCTTTGCACTTCTAGGACCAAGCTTTGTTTAGCATTCCACCATATATCTATCTAACATTTTCCTTGTTTAAGCCTTTCTTATCTACAGGTGTCGTCCTCCACAGCCAAAGAGGAGCTCCTTCAATCATCTGGATACGGTGCGCAAACTTCATTCGGGTATCATCTAACCCCTAACCATTTATCTCTAGTTTCTTATTTCTTCTGAATGTAAAAAGCAAAAAATAATTAGAAACATTTTTGGCACGCCTGATGGGACCCTGGAGTTTTCCTTGGGTTCATACTTTTTCTTCTAAAAGCAAACTTTTCATATAGGTGCATTAAACCTCTTCTTGCATCCTTTTCTTCTATCTCTTTCGAAAAGACACCATTAGCAAGTTAAAAAGAATCCTTCTTTTTTTCTGCATCTTAGAGTAGTGAAATTCATACTCTAAACCTTTTCTCCACTTGTCTGCATCCAAACACACATTTTAATTTGGGTTTAAAATGTATTGCATTTCATTCCTACCTTAATGCATTTTTAGCTCATCTACTAATTAAAAGCGCATTATGAATAAATTGTAGTGCACTTATGTTACACGACCAAACCACTATCACAATCAAACATCTAAACATACCTGAGACAAGGTCTGACTAGGATTTCATCACCTAGCAGATACCTTACCCTTCCTGGTGATCCCACTTGGACTTCACTACCAAGGGGAGAACCCACTCTATTCTCTGGCAAAGTATAAACTCTAGGGAAAGTATATACTAGCTAAGTGACCCAGCTTATCTTTGGGCTCGTGAAGTGAGGGGAGCTAGCTCCTAGCACCAAGCCACGTACGAAACCTAATACAGATCTTAAGCACCAAAACTAACTCGAAACCAACCTTAGACTGCTTCTTCTAGGACCCGTTCTAAAAGCCAACTTCCCAAACACACTCTTCTAATAAGCCAACACGACTCTAAAATTTATTCTTAGGAATTTAATGTTTAGGGTCTGCTTGTCTTCATCCACTTTTTTGTTTTTATCTAGTTTTTTGAGCTGGTAAGGATGCATTATTTTGAGCTCCAAAACAACTCAGAACTTTCTTCTTCTTTTTTTCAAAAACTGTCAGTTTTCTAGGTTTTTAGAAATACACAGTAACCGACATCAGTTTTTCCACCGATGTCGGCAACTTTATTCACTGACATCAATTTTTCTACCAACGTCGATCACTGTCAAGAAATTTTTCTTCTCAAACAATGAGATGAAAACCTAACCTTTTTGCTATCAAAAATGAGTTTTGGTTTTTTAAGGTTGAAACGTACAGTTTTAAAATTGAAATCTATTTTGCCTTGGATAGTTTTGACACGTAGTCAAACCAAAACTCTTGTTGACCATGCAAGGCAACAACCACTCCCACCTTCACCTTCCATATCAAGTCCCCAAATGGAGTGTAATTCAAAAATTGAATGAACTCCTATCCAACCAACCCCAACTCAACCCCTATTATTCCCAAAGGGGACCAAGACTTTGAAAGGTTCCTTGACCTCAATGTCAAGGTCCTTCAGCACTATCTCGCAAGAAGTCAAATGTGAGACTCTTTAGGCAACCCAATTTATGGGATGCCAACTTCTTTAGTTGAGATGGCAATCATATCAACAGCTTCTGTAATTCAACCCATAGACACCCAGGCCGTTGTCTCAACTAACAACCCAACCATGACCAATCTTCAAAGTGTGGCTTCTCTTTCTGTTTCTGGACCTACATCCATTGGGGTTTTAGTACCCCCTCAACCACAAACTATTTAACAAAGTTCTATGCCCTTCCAAAACTTAGTTGTCTCCATCCCACCTACTCTTGTACCCATCAATATAAGGGTGGCTACTCATCCTTTGGCTAGTGTTGCCACCATCCAACCACCTCTGGCAACATCAAGTCAAGTTGTGCCTTCTAGCTTCATAACGCAACCACCCTTGGCTTCAACATCAATCCCTATGACTAGTTACCAATATGTTGCACCTATATAAGCACAACCAACTACGTCATATGCCCCTCCTAGCACCTCCCAAATGCCTTACAATCTAGGGGATGCCCCACCTGCAAATCCATCAACTAATCTAATCAAGATGTTGATGGACAAGATGTCTAATCTTGAGACATCCATTTTAGGTTCAAGAAATGCTCTCTCATATGAACAAATCTATAATGAACCTATTCATCCCTCAGTCCCAATCCAACCATATCTCAGTCAGTGGGAACTTCCCAAGTTTACTCACTTTTAGAGTAAGGAAGACCCACAACAACATCTACGAGCATTTAAACATGCTTGTTACCTTATAGCACATGATGATGCATTGTTACTACGCATATTTCCCATGTCACTTTCGAGCGCTGCCCTTGATTGGTATAGCTCTATTACCAGTCACTCTCTTTTCACATTCACTCAACTGGCTCAACTTTTCCTTGACCACTTTTCGATCAACATCACCAAAAAGGTCTCCATCACAGACCTATACTCTATCAGACAATTTGATGATGAATCAATAGCTGATTTTGTTGGCCGTTGGAGAGGCTTAATCAACCAACTCTCTTTTTATTTACCTCAACCTGAGCTCATTGAGCTCTTTTCACAAGCATGTGCCAAACACATCTCATCTACCTTGCAGGTCCAAACATTTTGCACATTTGACAAAGCTTTCACCATGGCTAGGAAGCTTGAACTCCGTGTTGTCAAAGAAAATAAAGTCAAATTGCAAAGTAAAAACCCCAATGCCAAATCAAACGACCCTTCTTCCAAATCTTCTTCCTCCAACTCCAAGTCTAAGGGATCAGCAAATTATGTGGTACTTAGATCATCATCATCAACCACAACTAACCAATCTGAACCTTCCACATCTCAAAGCATTACATGACAATTCCAATAATGATACAT
The DNA here is from genome assembly GCA_037957365.1 of Torreya grandis. Lineage (NCBI taxonomy): Eukaryota > Viridiplantae > Streptophyta > Pinopsida > Cupressales > Taxaceae > Torreya > Torreya grandis. Next base: position 1,678,752 of record JARHVA010000873.1, on the reverse strand, counting down.
ACAGTATCAATATACTCCAATTGGAGAACCATACACATCTATATTATATAAACTTGTCAAACAGGGAGTCCTCAACCTCCCTCAAATTTGACCACCACCTCAATTTGATCCCTCACATGCCATCCCTGCATGGTATCGGGAGAATGACTTCTGTAATTATCACCGTGTCAAAGGCCATGACACAGACAATTGTAAAACCCTCAAGAATATCATTCTAGATATGTTAGATAAGGGTAATCTTGTCTTGGATAACCCAAATGTGCCACCTAACCAAAACATAGACATCTTTAGACAACCTTTTCCTAACCATCCCCCTAGTCAAAATAACATTCAAACCATGGTCGAAGACTCCCAAGAGCATAATATATGCACGATCAACACGGTCTCTCCTCTTATACCTAACCAACCTCTCCCATTGCCTGAAGAGGTTGCTCAACCTATTTATCTAGCACAGGAAGGAGAGTCTTCTTCCCCTATTTGTCCATCACAGGAAGGAGAGTCTTCTTCCTCTATTTTTCCATCACAGGTAGAAGAGTCTTCTTCTCCTATTTGTCCATCACAGGTAGAAGAGCCTTCTTCTCCTATTTCTCTTCCACAAGTGGACAAACCTTCTTCTCCTGTTAGTTCTCCATCGACCTCTCTTATATTGGAGGATGCTTTGATGATAACAGCATCGCTAGCCCCACCTTCATCCTTCCTACTACCAATGGAAGACCTTACCTTTCCCGCTCCTCAACCACAAGTAGAAGGCACAATCATTCCTACCCTCTATTCTCTTGAGCAGTCACATTCTCTAATTCTTTCTCCACTAAGAGAAGAACTTGTCTCTCCACCCACTTTAACCGAAGAGGATCCAGTAATGGCTCTCTCACGCCTTTGGCCTGAGATCACTGCATCTAACACATTTTCGGTCTCACAACCACCCACATCTTCTAATGAACCAAGACCTCATCCAACATCTTCCAAACCATTCTCTTGATTGGTGGAGAACTTAGGATTTCTCCATTCAATTAAATTAGAACATGAGGCATTATGGGAGTGACTCAAAGCTCCTTACCTTACACATCCCATCTCATCTCGTGCTGTCGACCCTCCTGTAACAAAATCTCCAAAAGTTTCCAACGAGGACCAGGCTTCTACTTCTAAATCTTCAAAAGCTCAACCATCCACATCTAAACCTAAACCCTCACAAACATCCACCATACCAAAACCAGTTAAATCCCTCAGAGTTCGCCCCATACCTAACCTCACTCACCCGCAAGTGAAGGTAGACTTGAACCTTGCCTCACCTAATAGTGGTCCGCAAACCAAACTAAAGAAGGCTACTAAACCATGTCGGCAAACTCCTCCTCCACCATCATCATTGCCTTCCATTTTGGGCCCATATCCTTCTACCATAATAGGAGTGCTCCCTACTCCAACACCTAAAAAAATAAGTTGCCTCCATTACTCCCTTTACCTACCAAAAATATATCTCCTCTAAACAATTTGGCACCCCTCACAAAGAAAGTGTCGTCTATGTGAGTGGCCGCACCACCAACCCAAAAGGTGGTACAAAAATATCCCTCAACAACTCCCAAACAAAAGTCATCAACACCTAGTGCATCAATAAGCATGGACCCCTTAGTGGGTTCATATGCTTTGATATTACGCTGACTTTTGCAAACTTCTAATATAACTCTTCCACCTATTAAACCATTTCAACCTCTCAGATCAAAACCGTCTTGGTTCAATGACACTAAAATTTGCCTATATCATCACACACCTGGACATGACACTAAAAATTATTGTGCCCTTAAGGTTACCATTCACCAATACTTGGAGAAAGACACCCTTCTTGTTGAGGATACTATCGACAAACCTCTAACACCTTCCCATATCTCTCAAAATTCCTCACCTTCATCAGAATCCCATCAACAAACTATGGTCCCTTTACCTTCTTCACCCCCTTTATTCGAGATTAACACCATCAATGTGGCCACTAGATCACAAACTTTAAAGGATAAAGTAAAAGAGTAAGCTGTTATTCCTTAGACCTACCCATTTGTCAAACCTCCTCAACCACTAAAACCCAAAATTTCTATCTTGGGTACATCCCAACCTACTTCTTCAGAGGCAATCCGTGATTCTATGGTGAAACAGCTTCACCAAACTCCCGTGAAGATGACCTTATATGACCTCATTAAAAGCTCTTCACAACATCGTCAAGCTTTAATCAAAGCTTTATAGGTAGTGAAAGTCCAATCTAAGGACCCCCAACCACTAGCTACCTTAGTCCAATCATTATCCACCGTCGCCTCTATTACCTTTAGTGATTCTGGAATTCCTACCTCCAACTTGGAAGATCAAGATGCTGCCCTTTTCATCACAACCTACATTGATCGAACTCATGTTAAGCGAGTTATGATTGATGGGGGTGCCAGCATCAATATCATTTCCACCCATGCCTATGACCAATTAGCCCTCCCAAAGAATTGTATGTCAAAGATTGATGCAATTCTTTGATCTTTTAATGACACCACGGCTACTACCGTTGGCACTGTCGTCTTACATATTCGTGTTAGCTCACAAATAGTCCCAGAGCTCTTCTACATCATCAAGGGAGAGTTCTAATACAACATGTTATTAAGATGACCTTGGATCTATGCCATGGCCTGTGTCCCTTCTACATTACATCGTTATGTCAAATTTAAACACAACGGTCAAGTCCATGTCATTCCCACAGACCCCTCCCCTTTCAAGACATGCAACACAACTTATTGACCCAATGATGTTCTCATTCCTTTCAAGACATCAACCCAAACACTGCCTCCACCTGTGAAAGCTTCAACAAGTACATAAACAGTGGTTACACCTACACCACCTCCTCAAATGACAACAAAAGACCCTATAGAAGATATCTTCCAATGTCTTTCACTTGGGGAGTATCGTTTACTCACCTTAGACATGTTCCAGACTCCTTAGAAGTATGGACAACTTCATCACCATCCTAGCTATGACCATTAGATCAGAATGGTCATCCTTTATGGTCTTCCCAATTTTCAAATGAATCTCATCTATGGGGGGCTGGATCGAGCTCCCACTGATGGGAATTCTCTTTCATCACGCCAACTATTTACATCTAACTTCTCTTTTCTTAGCAATCCAAACTTTGCTCATACCTATCTTTATAGGTGTGCATGGAAAGGCTTTGACTTTGGGCGCTACAAACAAGGCTCCCACCAACCCATCGAACCACCAAATGACAAGGCCATAAAGAATGCCAAGAAGCGATATGGTCTAGGTTTTGAAGAACCTACTGAAACTTCTAAAAACCCTTGCCCTGAACCTATCATAGACCAATCACCTCCAAACTTGCCTATTCCCCTATCTTCACCTATGGAGTCGGTGGTTTCCATCCCTCCTAGTTTTTTTTGTATAAACACCATCCGCTTGGAACCCCTAACCTATCAACTAGGCTGGGTATCCAGGTCTCTCCCTCTCATTTATCCAAACATGATAGATGATGAATCTACCACCATCAACACTGTCTAGTGCATAGATGATGATGTCATTCTCACTTACATGGGTACCGATGACTCTTTCATTTAATGCTCCCTTCCTTCTAAAATGCAAGTTATGTTAAATGAATTGACCATTGACATTAACCTTCCATCTTTCAATGTTTCTCACGTCTTAAAGATTGGCCAATCTTTAGATGCCCAAGAATAAATTGACTATGCCAAATTCTTTTCAGACCATAGCAAAGCCTTTGCTTGGACTTATAGCAACATGCCAGGCATCGACCCTAACATTGCCATTCATAACATTATCACAAACCCAGAGGCTAAGCCTGTCAGGCAAAAGCTTCGCAAGATGCATCCTTGAGTTACACTCCTTGTCAAAGAGGAGCTTCAGCGTCTTCTCTCCGTCTCCTTCATCCAACCCATTGATTATCTACAATGGGTGTCTAATATCATCCCTATCACCAAAGCAATTGGGGGGATCTAAATCTGCACTAACTTTTATGACCTTAACCTGTCTTGCCCAAAAGACAATTTTCCTCTACCCAACATTGACCAACTTATTGATCTTACGACCGGTCAAGAGATGCTATCGCTCATGGATAGATTTTTAGGATATAACCAAATCTTAATTGCACCAAAAGATCAACACAAAACTACCTTCATCACCCCATGGGGGACTTTTTGCTATAAGGTCATACCTTTTGGCCTAAAGAACACAAGTGCCACATATCAACATACCATGACTTACATCTTTCACAATCTCCTCCACAAAATCATGGAGGACTATGTGGATGACCTACTTGGCAAATCTAAACTTCGTCGTGACCATTTAACCATCTTTAAGATAATCTTCACTCGCCTTCTTCAATACAATGTTTGCCTTAATCCCAAGAAATGCATCTTTGGGGTTCACTCAGGGAATCTCTTGGGGTTCATCATTTCTCTTCGTGGCATTGAGATTGATCCCGCTAAGATTTGAGCTATTTTTGAGATGCTGCCACCCACCAATTTGAAGCAACTTCACAGCCTACAAGGGAAGCTGCAATCTATTCGTCGCTTCATCTCGTAGCTTTCTGACTGATGTCAACCCTTTCATCACCTCCTCAAGAAGGACATCTCTTTTCATTGGGATAAGGATTGCCAAGAGGCCTTTGAAGCCCTCAAATGCTATCTTATCTCTCCACCAGTCCTTATTCCACCAAAAGATGACCAACCCTTCTACCTCTACATCTCAGCAATAAATCATTCCTTAGGTGCCATGATCGCACACCGATACAAATAACATCATGAGCAGGTGGTTTATATTATAAGTCAAATGCTCATTGATTATGAAACTTGGTATACTCATACCAAAAAACTCTATTTGGCATTAGTCTTTACCGCTACCAAACTCTGCCATTATCTTCTCAATCACAAAACCTATGTCATCACTCATATCGACCCTCTCAAATATATGCATTCCAAGCCATACCAAAACCAACGTATGGCTTGTTGGCTCATGCTTCTTGTTGAGTTTGACTTGGAATTCATCCAACAAAAATCTATAAAGGGGCAAACAATCGCTGACCAGCTAGCAGATGCCCCTCTACCTGACAACCAGCCTTCTCATTGTGAATTCTCTGATGAATCTATCACCACACTTTCCACTGATGACATATTTTATCAAATGACAATGTTCTTTGACAAGTCTAAATGTCAACACGGTGGGGGTGTGGGAGTCATTCACATCCCACATGAGGGTGAGCCCATGCCCTTATCTTTCAAACTTGACGTTGAATGTACTAACAACATGGCTAAATATGAAGCCTTAATTTTGGGACTTTAAACCACCCTTTTTCTAGGCATCAAGACCATCAACATCTTTAGGGACTCACAACTAGTCGTCAATCAAATCAACGGTTCATATTTTTGTAAAAATGAAGTTTTACAAAGATACAAACACCGTGTTGACACCCTGCTAGAATCTTTTGACTATTACCTTTTGCAAACTATTCCTCGATCTATGAATAAGTTTGCTGATACAATGGCCTCTCTAGCCTCACACATACCATCTTCATCATCTTCCTTAAGAATTTATGTCATGGTACATCGTGTGGCCTTGCCTTCATATATTTCCACTAACATCAACACCATTGACTCTAATCCACAGGATGTTTGGTATAAACAACTTGTGGACTATTTAACTTATTCTACCATTCCTCCTGACCTCTCTAACAATGCACGATGGGCTTTTATCAAGACTACCACTCGATATACCATGCTAGGGGGTCTTCTCGACAAAAGAGGGTCTGATGGCCTCCTTCTTTGATGTCTAACCTCCATTGAAGCATCTCATGCCATTAAATAAGTTCACGATGGAATTTGTGGTAGACACTTCAGTAGTAACTCAGTTGCCAAATGCATTCTTCACCTGGGCTATTATTGGCCCACTCTTCACTAAGATTGTAGTGACTATGTTCAGTGTTGTATTAAATGTCAGCAACACGCTAACTTGCTTCACATCCCTAGCCACGCTTTACAAGTCGCTTAGGATTTTTGGCCCTTTTCACAATGGGGCTTAGATTTAATCGGTGAGTTTAACCCCTATTTGTCTCTCTGACATCAGTCCATAATCACCACAACTGAGTATTTCACTAAATGGGTGGAAGTTGTTTCCCTCGTCTCCACAAAAGCTGACAAAATTATCGACTTCATCAACACCCACATCATCTATCATTTCGTTGTATCTCACAAAATCATCACCAATAACAACAAATCATTCAAAAATAAAATTGTCTAGAAGCTTTGTGACTCATTTGGCATCAAGCTCAGCTTCTTCTCACCTTACTACCCATAAGCAAATTGTCAATAAGCATTTGAACCCCTATGAATGCTACACCTTTCTCTCTAGTGTATGGAATAGAGGCTGTCCTACCTCTTAAAGTATAGTTACCATCTCTACACATCTCCTTACACAACATACTTTCTAACGATGACTTTTGTCAAGATCGATTAGCTCAACTTGAGTTGCTTGATGAACGTCGTCTTGTTGCCCTTAACCATCTCCATATCTATCAAAATCATATCAAACATGCCTATAACAAAAATCTAAGAGAATGAAATTTCAAAATCGGAGACCTCATCTTCAAAGAAAACCAACACGTGACCAATATGGAAAGAAGCAAATGAGGTAAGTTTGCTCCTAATTAGTGTGGGCCTTATATCATAACGCATAAGTATGGATCAAGGACTTATCGTTTGTCCTCTCTTGAAAGATAGCCATAACCTAAGCCCCTTAATGCCTTGCATCTGTGACCATTCTACTATTAATCAAGTGCTCACTCACTTGATATTTAACTTGAGCTCATCCCTTGAGCAATCCCTGTCATTTTAATCCTCATTCCTTTCAACCCTGTTTCCCCTAAACAAACACTATGTAACCCTTTTATAAAGTATGAATGCTTTGTCCTAATAAAAGGGAGCCCTTAAACTTCTATAGTCTTGTCCATGACTAAAAATTTTGTCAAAAATAAATTAAGATGTCCAACAAAATATGAAAAGGTCATAAACTCTAAATGCAGACTGCTCCCTTGAAGGACAGCTGCATCATTATTACTATAGCTAATAGACTGCTCCCTTGAAGGATAGCTATTCAAAGCCCTCAAAAACATATAAATCAAAAATATAGACCACTCCCTCAAAGGATGGCTATGCCTAAAAATCTTGCTACAAACAACACTCTCTTAGAAGATTCCCGCATCGATCAGCTTCATATATGACCATAAAACAAAACATCCCTACGTAGACTTCCCACATTGATCAGTCTACCCAAAAAAAAAAGTGTCATGGACTTGACTTATAGTCATTCTCAGGGTCTCCTATAAAAAGGGGCAAAGTTATCCCTACTAAAAAGGGTTACCCTATCCTAACATATCACATCACCTATTACCCCAACATACTCAAGGGATTTTGAGCTCATTTAATGTCAAAGTGATTTGATTACTTCTCTAACACAACCAATGGTCAACGACGTAATGCATAAATAGGGCTTTTGTTTTCAAAACCCCCCTACCTATGCTATCATTATGGTCCTTGTCAATGAAAGAGTAGCACGCCTTTCACTTCTTACCTGACTTCATCACATGGCAATCACATAACAACTAATCACATATTCCCACAACCATTAACATTATCATAGACCAATCACACTAGTTTCTATGGAAAACAATACATATGAAAACTAACAAACCAAAACACAAACCAATGTTGCAGCATACATCATTACACCATAATGAAAAAGTTGTAACATAATCATCAACATCATCATCATAATCACTCACATCATTAATATTATCATAGCATAATCATCCTAATCATCATAATCATCATAAACATCATATCAAATCATATATCATTAAAAAATATGAAAAATACTAAACATACTAACATCCATCACATCCATAACACATCAATAATCCAGTCAAAATCTCATCATATATATGTGAACATCATATTTTACAATGGTACAACAATCTGTGTCTCTCTCTCTCTCAAAAAATAAAGTACATCTCACATCAACGGCTCACAAGCCAGTATATACATAATGACAAAAATATGGCCTCAAGGCTGTGGCTGTGGTGGTGGTGGTAGTGGCTGTGAAGATGCTGTATCATCTCTACCCTCTAATATATGCCATCTGTGAGAACCCAAAGTAGTCGCTCACAACATAGATCTCTGCCAGCTCTGCTCAGCTCTCATCTCTGAGTATCACTATATCTAAGGGAACCCCTTGATAGCCCCCTCATAATAAGTGATCTCGTCTAGAGTAGTATTGTACTTAGATATAGGTACAGTCTATAGTGGACCCATCAATCTTGCTACCACACCCTGCACTGAACCCTATAGCTATGACTGAGCTGGCTACAGTGATGCTGATTGTGCTAGCTCCTGAACTGGCTACTATGGTGGATGCTAAATAGGGCCCTGCCCTCCAAAAACTTGTCTTGCCAAAGCCTGTGCCTGAGTTATGGATAACTGCCCCTATAAAATGGTAACTTGCCCTGTCAAATTAGCCACTTGACCTGTCAAAACTATCACTTACCCCTGTAATGTTGTGACCTAGCCCTACAAAATGGTCACCTACCCTTGTGCTGCATCCCTCTCCTAGATGGCAGCATCTCTCTCCTGTCGAGCCGCATCCCTCTCTCTACTCACTACTTGTAGATCAGTCTGTGGTCCTACCTACATGCCTATGTACTGCGCTGCCCACCATGTCGAATAGGCCTCTGTGCATCTTAGATCTACTATCCCAAGACCTACCAGTAACTCCTTAAAATTGGGCCCCTCTGTCTCTTTTGGCAGTGGGAGCGGTGCCTCAATGTCATGTTGCCTGTACTATGGGAAGGTGGGTGACACATCCTATAGTAGCCCATACTGGTGCTGTACTCTCTTCACTGGCACCCTCTCAAGCTCATCAGCTCATCTACCCCTGATCCATCTAAAACTCTGCACCCTAACTAGCTACTCTGCCTGGTCTCTGAAGGTCGGGTACACTAGGTATGGTCTCTAGATGATGTCTACAGGGATTAGGGCCTCCAGTACCCCTCTATAGTAGTTGATGTTCCTAACTACTCTATCCATCCGAGTCTACACCATAACCTTGTGCCATTCCCTGAATCCAACTCTAAAGCCATCCTGGATAGCAACTGGTAGGCTGAGAGGTCAGGTGACCATGATATGCTCATATGCCCAGTAGTGCAGGAGGTGGCCCACAACTCTCTGTATAACTATGCCAAAAAGATGGGTGCCCATGAAAACACCATATGCTACTCCAGCATCTCTATCAAAACTCTAGTCATAGCAATCAAAAATTTGCCTCCCTCTGCATCTGATAGCGTGTAGATTGTGATGCTGATCATCATCAGGATGGCCAGTCGATGCGCATCCTCATCAGCAACATACAAGGGCTCGTATGCAAAACTTGTTAAATGGTAAGTCACCTCAATAGCATGCTCACCAAATAGCATAACCATCTGAATATCATGCACCTCTCTTGAGCATGCATATAAGTCTACTCCATGTACCGGTAGCCACAAAATTTGGTACACATCCTGCACTATCACAGTCAGCTCACCAGTGGGCAAATGGAAGGTGTTGGTGGAGTGATCCCACCACTCAATCAATGCCACCATAAGACTGACATCTCTCACCACCCAGCAGTAGTGCCGCAGCCTGCCTAATCCCACTATAGTCATATGGGTCCACTCCTCTCTAGTGATGTCTCGATGCATCCATGTTAGCAATGTCAGGAGCCAGTCTCATAGCATCAGCATCTGCCTCGCCTACATCCAATCAATGCACACAAACTCATGTTAACAAATGACTACCAATCTTTATGACTCCTCTTCCCTTTTTGGAGAACTACATCAGCCTGAGGCCCTTAAAACTAGGGCTATATAGGTAGCACTCAGTTGACATGGGATCTCCTGAGGCTAGCTTGGCCATTTGCCCATCCATCTACCTTTCAGACCCACTAATTAAACCTACATGACCATCATTATATAGAGCAGGCCTCAACATGACTTAGGCCATCCAATTTCTCATTTTCAACACTTTTCTAAGCCTTAGACACATTTACAACCACTGACATTGATTAGTGTGCTAATGATGGAACTTATCTAATCGACATCGGTGACTTAGTAACTGACATTGGCAGCTAAGTGACCGATGTCAGTCACTGGTCGGTCGACATCAGTGGACTCGCCAGTGTCGGTGACTGGTTCAGCCTTAGGGCCAAATGAGGTGAGCCCTAAAAATTAGGGTTTCCCTATTTTTAGCCTAAATTCCCCCCAAAACCCTCCTAAACCTACCTAAAGTGACCTACCTACCCTACCCAACCTTCTAACTAACCCTTAACCCCAATCTATAACTCCAAACGCCAAAAAATTCAAAAAACTAATCAAATTCAAAAATAAACCAACAAAAATCAAAATACACCTCCTACCTCATCTCGTCACCATCGTCGAGGTGGTACGATGGGTGTCACTAGTGGTGGTCTTCCCACGGGGCCTCCTCCACCCTCTACCATCTCTTCTACCTTGACTTCTCCATGAACTCCTACTGGCCCACAACTGCCTCTACCACCTTCAATCACGCTCCACTTCACTCACTCTCTCCACCAATTGCACTTTAGCACCTCACGCTGTTGCACCGATCACCTAGAAGTCACTATCACACTATAAAATCTAGAGCTCACTTTTTCACTTTGTCACAAATCACAAATGACTTTTGGTAGGCTGCCAATCCATTTTTGTCAGGTTTGGTAGGCTGCCAACATCAGTAGAAATGTGCCCTAGGCCACTGACATTAGCCAATTTCCACTGACATCAGCGTCTTTTGGCCATCGACATCAGTTTTATAACCGGCATCAGTAGCCTTAAAACATCAATCTTTTTTCAAAATGACCAAAATCATGCCCACAACAATTAGCCCTCATAGTAGAAGTTATCTTAGACTCCTCATGGGGCACACTTGAGATCACTTCTATCTCAGCCTGACTCAACCAAGACATTAGAGATCATGACTATCTCCTTAGACCATGAACACTTTTGAGACAACTCTATCTTAGTTGTTTTGATTGCCTATGCTACCTCATACATAGTTAGCAAATTGTCCACTATCCTCATAAGTATTGGATCGCACTCTAATTGATCCCCAATATTTGTGACATTTTTGTGTTTTTTAAGAGCACTTCCTGAGCCCAGGATACTTGGAACATGATGACCATTGGAGCTACAGCTTAGATTTTTTAACCCAATCAACTATGACTAAATGTTGGGGACTAGTTATTTTGATTTTAGCACTCCTCAACCTTTGACCATGATAATTTGACCTATCTATCATGTGAAGTGGTATACACGTAATCCCACCCTTTGTAGTGTTCACACTCAAACTTCACCATTTCCATCCACTATCTATCAAATCAGCACCTGATATTAGGTTACCTTCCCTCGAATCCCACTTTGAGGGGGAATACCTCATCCCATACCTGGGGCAACTTACTCCTATTTTTGTCTTGCAGTTCGTCAAAACAACTAACAAGACAAAAAGGGGCAAATATAGACACCTAAATTATGTCTACCCCTTGGTCCCCTTCGACTCCCCTTGGTCCCTTGCACACCTTTATTAATTTAAAATAAACCAATTATTTTAAATGAATAACATCACCTAGGACATCTCACCTTGAATTCCTACCTCTTAGGCTATTTATCACCCTATGACAAATCTTAATTACCTAAGACCTATTTCAACTCTCCCACTAACATCTTGCACCTGTTTAATCTACCTTTGGACCATTTTCCAATGATAATTAAACCTGACAGTTGAAAGAACAGGAAAAAAGCTAAAAATATCTTTTTTCCCATTCTTTAGCCGCCGATGTCGGTCAGCAGTTGGCCGATGCTGGCAGTATTGCCGACGTCAGTTGCTTTAAAACTAAATTTCAACCTCTGTTGCCCCCCCCACAAATGTGAATTCTCTTACTCCAGGATCTGAATTTTCTTACTCCTCGACTCTTTATAGGCATCAGCATTCTATCACCACTCTCTAGGCTAAGAAACTCTGCATCAATCACTCCATACCTGATTGAAACATTGCATGAGGTCTTCAGCATCAGCCATAATAAAAACAAGTCTTTTGCACTTCTGGTTCTCCATCAAGAGCTAAGTATTCTTTTGGTTTTATATTTTAGTATTTCTAAAATGCATTGGTAATTAGTCCATTATCTATTTCTTGAGTACTGTTGATAGACAACCCGACTTCCTTCCTGGAAAGGCTGAAAAGCCTTCCCCTCATCCTTATCTTCCTTCCACCCCTGTCCTCTACCTGGCCCTTTTTTCAGACCATATTCACTACCCTACAGATCCTACACAAACTATTAAACTCCCATAGATACCCCAATCCATTTTATTAACCACAGACATCAACCAAAAACCCATCCCAGGCTCATTGCCCCTACTAACATTGACACCAAGGCCCATTGCCCCTACCGACGTCGGTAGGATAATCGACATCGGTAACCTTACCGACCGACGTCGGTAAAACCACTGACATCGGCGATTGTGGAAGATTGACATAGCATTCAGGTATGCATTATCTCTATTTTTTTTATTTAGTCTTTCACCATTTTTCTTTCTAGCAACATTCTTTTTATCAACTACTGGACTGTCATCCCTCAAGGAAGTCTTTGCACTTCTAGGACCAATCTTTGTTTGGTAGTTCACCATATATCTATCTAACATTTTTCTTGTTTAAGCCTTTCTTATCTACAGGTGTCATCCTCCACAGCCAAAGAGGAGCTCCTTCAATTGTCTAGATATGGTGCACAAACTTCATCTGGGTATCATCTAACCCCTGACCATTTATCTCTAGTTTCTTATTTCTTCTGAATGTAAAAAGTGAAAAATAATTAGAAACAATATGATTAAGCACTTTGTGCACAAAATATCTAAATTGATCAGAATGTCTTATTATTGGTCTAAAATTTGACTGGATTAGAATTAAGATGTGATATCAGATGCATTAGATCCATTATCCCATTTACGATGTTATCGATAATAAATAAAAAAGTCACATGCATTGTGTAAGAGATTTGATATGAAAGAGCAATCCAGAGCACCTAGGTGCAAAATTGGCATTTTGACTCGAAATGATCTAATCAAAGTTAGCTAGATCATAAATTATATTGCCCCATTTAGTTATACCCTAGCCACAATTGGCACTTAAATATGTAAATTTCAACTCATTTAATGCATTTTAGTGTTTTTAGGCTAAATTGTGCATTTTATGTGGAAACTGGTGAAAATCTTGATTGGAGGTCATTGGTGGCTATATTTAGGTGTCTACAGTTTTGCCCCTATTTAGAAAGATGTTACAAACTATAGGCAAAACAATGTCTTCTCAAATAATGAGATATGGCATGTATGCCAAAAAGAAGATGACGGTTGAAGAAGAAAGATCTAAATGGTTTTTGGGAAGCCTATGATGATGCCCCATCAAGGGAGTGGTTGTCACATTTGTTGATGGATGGCCCCTCAAAAAGAAACAATAATAAAGGTGGAATCAATCCATGGTTGAGATTAATCCAAATAAGAAAATGATTGCATGCATTGATGTAAAAAGGATGTTGATTTATCCAAAGGTGGTTATATTCAGGAATAAAAGTCAAAATAATGATTTGCCCATAGGTGGTTATAATCATTAAGCAAACTTGGATTGGCTAAACCTGATGATGCCCTAGTTAGGGATGATTAGCAAGCATAACTCAAGGATATAACTTGGAATATATATTAAATATGAGTGGGTGCAAAGTGATGAAATAGATGAATAGAAGAATAAGATTGATCATTATAAATGATTTAGTTGTACCTACGAATGAGGATAAGTTTATCCTGATTATTAATTATACAAGTAGAATGGTTAATGGGTTGATTTGATCGAGGGTGGGATGGGAGGATTTGCCAAGGTGCCAAAGAGAAATTTCTATGACTCCATTGATTGTAGACCTTCTTGAATCTAATTTTTGTTGTAGCATGTGATGGTAGGCTTCATGATAGAACACCATGAAGAATTGGACAAAATATGTGTAAAAACTGACTCATGGTCTAATAAACACTAAAAAACAATGCACCAATGATAAAAACCATGATGAAAATGTTGACATGTGAATATGGATAGACTCAAGAATAATGTGCTTAAGGAATCACCCAATGAATGCATATATACTGAGTCAAGACAATACTACTCAAAATAAACAAATAGGCAAGCGAATAAACAAACAAACAAATAGAAAAACAAACAAACAAACTGAAATAAACAAATAAATTGAAAGCCTAAAAGAAAGCATATTAATAATGACCATGCCCTTGTAAGGTGGATCAAGGATAACTAACTAGGCTTAGACAGGACAAATGTTTTTGGAATTTTGAAATATTATGAATGTTTTTATAATTTTTAGGTATCTTATCTCATTAGAAAATGATAAGATACCTACTCACAAAACAACGAGAGCATTTGGCTTAGGTTACTCACAAGATGATGAGAGCATATAGAAAGGGGGACTGAGGTGACCTCAATATGAATTGAGCATGACTCACATAGTCCTGAAATGACCTCAAGTTATAGTAATTCTATCCACACAAAAGGTAGGTAAAAACCAACTAAGTCACAACAATTTCTCAAATCCAAAAAATAGCTAGTCAAATGAAAACAATGATGGCAAGGTGATGTGACAATACATGGTAAACAAGTGTTGCCCCTAGTTTTCCCATAGGTGGTTATATCTAGGAAACAATGGCATATGTCAATGATACTAATTAGCCCATAGGTAGCTATAATTAGTAGCAAGAGTGGTGAGACACTGATTTTCCCATAGGCAGTTATAATCAAGCTCACATAAACAAACTTGGATATAAGATGAAAGATAAAAGATACCTTGCCAAATCAATTGTCACACTACTTTCATATATTGTCATTATAAACATAAATTGGATTAATTATTGAAACTTGATTAGAATCTTCCTACAAAATGTGCAAGGAGAACAAAATGAACCAAGATCAAAATGGGATTGGGTAGGATGATTAAAAATAGGCTTTGGTCTAGATAGGAATGGAATGATAGGATGAAATGGAATTACTTTAGGATAAAGATTGGTTAGATAGATTGGATAAAATAGTAAGAGGATTTCCCCTAAGTGATGAGGTAAATCGATGGGATCTACAATAATGGCAAATGTATATGTAATAATGGTAATGGCAATGTGAAATGATATGGTACATGTTTTTGGCCTGGGTGTGGTTTTTTATTCTATTATTCTTACTAATGAGGAGATGCACATCTTAATCAATAAATGATACAAATAGAATACTTGATCATTTTAATTAATATCCCACACCTCATCTGAATAGTTGCTCTATCAATAATTGCCTATAGATTTGCTTATCAAGAATGCTTTAGTGATCTTTGTTGGTCATTAATTTTGATTACTTCAAGTGTTGAGACAAGGTATATTTGTAGCCTCTACAAAGGAAAGTACGGCCATGGATGGTAATTAAGGAAAAATAATAGATGATAGGTCTGATTGTGAAATGAAATTATAGATGATAATGGAATGTATAATGGTGGGGAAATAAATGAAGATTGGGATTTTCAATCACATGTAATGTTGTTGATGCTGGATTTAACATAAATTTGGTTATGGTGGGGCTAAATAGATGTTGATGTTGCCATTGCTAAATAGACTTCTTGAAGTTGAGGTTTGTTATATCATGTGTCAGTAGGCATCATGGTATAACATCATGAGGATTTGGTCGAAATATGCATAAGGATTGACCCCCATAATCCAATACTCAATAGAAAACAATGCACCAATGATAAAACCATGATGACAATGTTGACGTATGAATATGGATGGATTCAAGTGTAAGTGTGGGAAAGGAATCACCCAATGAACACATATAAATCAAATCAAGGTAACCATGTTGAAAGCACACAAATAAGCACACAAACAAAACAACAAAGAAGCAAACAAAGAAACACTCAATAAAAACCATATGTACATTGCCCCTAGAAAATAGGCAAAAACTTAGCAAATAAACAAAATGGGGGAATAAAAGAAAAGGAAGGGGGTATTGTCCCCAATACCAAGCTATTATCATTGCCAACACAAATCCCTTTTAGCCTAAACATCCTAAAACCATCCATAGATTGCTTTTTTAGTTCCCTACTTTCAGTCAACTTCCCCATCACACTTAAAATAACACTTTATAATAATCTAACAGCATTTAGGATGACCACTTAGTTAGCATTTACTTTTCAGTTGAATACTTCTTTGCTCATTATAGATTGTATTGTAAAAACTTGTATTGGCCAATATTGGTGTAAGTTTTTGTTTTGCGTACCAATGGGATCATTCTCATTGATCCAATTGTTTGTGTGTTTACATCCATTTCTTTTTTAAAATTACATTGCAAAATTTTTCTCTATTTTTAATACATTGTCATTCTATTCAACATAGTCTCTTACAGATTATTTTTTCCTTGACTATAGTACTGCATCAACCTGGTTAACCCAATACTCCTTTTTATCTATCACATTATAGTACTAGTCAACTTGGTCAACTCCATTTCCTTATCAAAATATCTATTTTCTTGTCTATGGTACTAGATCAACCTGGTCAACTCTATACTCTTCTACCTCTTATTTATAGTACTAGGTCAACCTGGTCGACTTTGTACTCTTATCCTTATCCTTCCTATCATTTTTATTTGCATCAAATTTGCTTTCCCTAATCTCTCTCCTTCATCATAAACTTCTTGTTTGAAGATAACATTGATTTAATTAAATTTAATAGATATGATGAGTCTTACCAACCCTAATAAGTTCTCCCATAAGCATCTTGTGGCTCCTACCCTACATGAAAGTAATATGCATATAACCACTTGCACTATAAACTATTGGATCCCTCCTCATTCCTCTTCACTTCGTAATCCTCTCTTATCATTTGAAGATCAACCCAAATTAGAGTATACCCCATAAATGCTCTTCATAAATGAATTTCCTCAACGTCAAGAAAAGAATCCTTTTAATATTTACCATCTCATGATAAGTGATTAAGTCTAGGAACTCCATTCACCTTCTCCCACATTCTCACATGGATTTGGAGATACTATCTTCTTTTCTTCTCACCCTCTTCCCTCTATTTTGACCCCTTCTTATACCATGAAATGTTCCTCTTTGATTTCTTCCACCTCCATGCCTATTATCACTACTAACATGGTAGGTTCTACATCTAGTGGGCCTCTTTTTAGACCCACCCTTCTCAATTATTCCACTAATGCATCATTTTATATTAAAGGTAATCATGCCTTTAGTGCCACTTCTTCTCATCCCTATACTAGTATAATCTTTACCACATAAGCAAATCATGCTACTAGTGCCTCACCAACAATTCTTCTCAAGCTACTACTACCAATTTCAATGCTTCAAACAATGCCAATAATACAACTCAAACCCATCAAATCCTATTATAAACTCTTAATCAAATTAATTTTTTCCAAGCTAACAATGAAAATAAAATAATGCAAATGAAAAATCATCTTATCCATCTTCAAAACCACCCTCAACAGATGCCATGGGGCATACATAATCAAAACATTCCCCCACCTCCTCTTTAGGATTCCCATGGTAATATTATCCCTCAACTTCCCCTTGTTAATAAAAAAATC
The DNA here is from genome assembly GCA_037957365.1 of Torreya grandis. NCBI lineage: Eukaryota > Viridiplantae > Streptophyta > Pinopsida > Cupressales > Taxaceae > Torreya > Torreya grandis. The sequence continues at coordinate 1,660,984 of JARHVA010000873.1, read as the reverse complement.
AATCACCTTCAAAATTAGCCTCTTACATCTCAAATTGATAATATTGATATAGGAAGTATCACCCCTACCATTACTTACAATGGGTCAACCGATCCTACTCTTCACCTAAAAACATTTAGAAATCTATATAAATATTGGGTAAAACTAAATACCTTTGATAATACCAAGTGACTAGAAAAAACTCTCACGAGTGATGCTTTAGATTAGTATAACCAAATTAAATCTCATTCCATCACTAGTTTGGAATATTTAGTCAATGCTCTAGTCTAAGAATTCTAAACTTGTGACCTTCTTGGAAATATCTTGGCCCATTTTATCAATTATAAACAACTTGAAACTAAAACTTCATAAAATAATATAAGACCTTGTCTAAAAAATGTGAACATAATATGGTAGATGATAACCTCTTTCATCTATTTACCAACACTCTTTTTTCCAAGTTTTAATAATGGGTCTGAACTCTCTCTCTCCATGTACTTTGGAAGAGGCCATTGACTAAGCCAAGCATCAAGATTTCCTTATGCATCAATTCAATCCATCCCTACCTTCTATAATTACTCACATGTTAATGAAAAATAAGAATCATCATGCTACAAATGATGGTGTCATCGACTCTTATGATACTATTCATAATATTCAAGTTGTTATTCCTAAATAGACTCTAGAATAAGCTTCCCTTCCCAACCACATCACCAACCCTCATTTATCTTCAACCAATAACATCAATGTCCATAAAAATTTATCCTTAGTGAAATTTAAAAAATGTCTGCCAAGGCCTCTTCCATGATAACTTGATCTCAATCATCCCATGAAATCTTAGTATGATCCTAATAAATTTTATTGGTTTCATGCTAGTTGGGATCATTCTCATGAGACTTGTAGGCAACTTCATAATTTGATTTTCTTCTTGGTTCCAATTTTGACCATGATTATATCATTTGTAAATGTCAACAAGCCTATGAAATTTCCTTCAAATACCATGAAACACAAACTAAATCTCAAGCTTTGAACTAGGCTAATGCTCATTTGGCCATCTATAAATATACTCTTCCAAATCACCAAGATAAACTAGACAAGCCCACCCCTTCTACCAATAATGTTGGAAATCTTCTTAACCCCACTCCTATAGAGAATGTGGTCAATATGAATAATATTCAAACGGTGGTTACCCTCATTGATCCTCATCCCATCCACCCTCCTCAATTACCTCACACATTTCATGTTATCCAAGATTCTTCTCTAACTCATTTAATAGAGTTGAGGAAAGAAGACCTTATATCTTTTGATGAACCCATTCCAACACATTCCTTCGATAACACTTTTCAAACTATTTATACCATTCCTATAGCCTATTTACCCATGAAGGTGATGATCTTCAACTTTCCTCTATCCTATAACATTTTACTTGGTAGGCCATGGACTCATCGCATAAGAGCAGTTTCTTCTTTCGCTTAGCAATGTGTAAAATTTCCTCACAATGGAGTTATCTATAAGATTCAAGGTGATATTAATCCTTGTAATTTTGAATAATTTCAAGACCACTGAGTATTCAAAATTCATACCCTTTAACCTTTGCCAAGCATTCCATTTCATGAATATCAACGGTTTAACTTTCCTATCAATTCTACCCAAGGTTACAATGATTGTCCCAAATTAATAAGGTATATACCCCCTAACCTCTTATATTATGATGATGATGACCTTGATGAGATCGATCTCAAGATTAAAACATCAAATCTCTCACCTCATCTCATTTCTCAACTCCCTCCTTTACAACCTCATTCTCATCAACCACCTTATGATGATATACCTATTATCTTAACTAAGACTAGGCTTTCTATTCATCACACCACATTAGATGACCAAGTCATCCCTACCTACATCATTGATCTTCATACACCTGATTATGATGATGTCTATACCTTAGATGATCCATTCTTAAGAGGCTTTATTTAAGCCTGAGATGCTTAGATTATTTATTATTATTCCTCTTTGCTTTAGTCTTTTAGTATATCTTATCGTAATCCATCTTATATCATTCCTAGTTTTAGTATTTTTCCTCTTGATCGTAGGGTAGAGATTGTGTACACACCTCCAGTTTCTTAATAACCTCATAGGAGTATGCTTATGGATTGTGCTATGACTAGTCCCTATCACTTTTATAGATACCAAGATACCTCTAGCCAACGTATCCTTGAGATTTTTTTGACTGTCCTTTAGCCTTGTATGAATCCTACCCCTCCCTTAGTAGAGCCCAGTTCAGATCCTATTCCCACTCCCGCTCTAGTTGAGTCTCTTCCTATTTTTGATCTTATTGCTCCTTCAGTCGAGCCTTGTCTAGTCTCTCCACTAGCCCCACCTTCTCTTGGTGATGTTTTTCTCCCTTTAATATAACTTTCTCCTTTTCCCACCAAATGGGTTGATAAACCATATTGTGATATTAATATAGTTGTTGGTCATTGGACTTGAGACTATTCATTATACCAATCTTCCTTGGAATATGTTTCCACTCCTGATGTGAATACACCTACCAAATCTACTCAGAAACATATTTATTGCTTCTATAGCATAGATAATCATTCATCCATAAATTATCATAAGCTATGGTAATATATTGACACCTTTCATCTCACCACTCCTCAACCCACTAACAATGCTATACCTCACCTAAAAGTGTTACCAAAATATATTCCCAAATATGGAGAGGTATATTATATATGGCACCAATATGGTACACATCACACTGATTGATGATGTATCCTTCAGCAGCATCTCAATGATTACCTCATAACCATTCCCATACCTACTAACCTTCCTCCCATAATTCACTCTCACAAGAAGGCTCCTCCTTCTTCCCTTGTGGTTCCACCTCCTATAGTTCTATCTCTACTTGTGATTCCCTCACCTATGGACCTTCCCTCACCTATTGATCCCTTTCCACTAGTGAATCCTTCACCAATGAAACCTTACCCACCGGTGACCCCTTTATCTCCCATAATATCCACTCCCATACATTCTCCTAAGCATCCCCTGCAAGATATCCCTCATTAGCATGATCCTTCAAACATTATTACATTCTCTATCAAAGAGATTTGACACAAAGTATTTTATCAACTTTGCTTGAAGATCAATGAGACTTTAGCTACAATTTGCATTAATATTTATAAATAATTATCATATGTTATGGATAATGTGTGTGGGAAAATATATCAATACTTATAAATACAAGCATGGTGTTCTTACATTTATTTCTTCATTTGGATTAGATAGGTGCTCCAACTTTACATTTATCTATTTTATATCATTTGGTATTGTGTCAAATTCTTATCTATCTTACATGGTGACTTTTGTTTTGAAATAAATTTTGATTATGATGTCATTATGTTCTCTTGTGGATTATTTTTCATAAATTACATACTTGTTCTTCTTGACTTCATTTCTTATGGTTCCCTTATTCTTTTTCATGGTTGTTTTCTATCTTATATCTATAAACACATAATTGTTGTTGTGACTTGGCTATAAAAACCTTGCTCCCTTTAATCATTCCTCATTTACCATATGATCAGTTAGCAAACAATTCATCTCATTGCAAAATCTTTTTACCAGTCCACTTTGGATCTCCCTTGCTTCCCCTTTATTCCCTTTCATAAACTAAACATGCACATGGTTGAGACTTGAGATAACATGTTGGTTCATAATTAAGCTTGAGTGTTCTAATCAATCATATCTTTGGATACTTAGATTCCTTTAGCCAAATCTTAAATCTCATTCATGTGTATCACTCTATCTCTCATGATTGGTCAATCTAAGTCCATATGGAGGAAGAATTTTAACATCCATAAAATATTCAAATCCAAATCATTTAACAAAAGGAAATGATCTAAAAGGAAACATTCAAAAATTTCAAAAGTCAAATCACACTAAAAGACATGATTCTAAGCACATATTTTTTTCTAATCGAAGCTCAAACTCCACAATTGACCTTATTATAGAGCCAAGGTTCATTGGGGTGTGGTATGCTAGTAGATTAGAAAAGGAGAATAAAAAAATATCTTAGTGTTACGTACTTTCTCACATAAGTACCTAATCTTGTAGGGGTCTTGAGGAATGGGGAACACATTATGGGATGGTAGGTCTATTTTAATTTTCTTTTTAAAAATCCTCCAACATGACTTGATCTTAGTACCACACTTATTTTCCTACACAACTTTGTGTCTATAGTGAATAGGTATCCTCTTTATATTGATGGTCACTAGTCACTAAGTGTCTTCTCAAGTCCTTAGTGTACCTCATGTCTCCTAAGGTCTTATTATAAGATGCCTATGTTATGATTTTTACATTCCCTTTTTCACTTCCTACAATCCTAATATTTCCCCTTAAGAAGTATTATTTTGTTCACTGATCACTCCCCCTAGGGATTCTATTTATGAGTTGTATTGTAAGACCATGAATAGGACTTAGCCATCCTCAAAAATTACCAAAATTTTTACATTATCATTTCAAACATATCCTTTTACCATATTTTCACATTATTTCCACCTCATTGGTGTTCTCTTTGTGAGTTTCATTGTAAGACCATGGATAGGACCTAGCCTTCCTCACAAAATTTTCCAATACCTAAGTCACAAAGAAATTACATGTGTCAAATATGAGATAAGATGTGATTGATTATGATTTACACATCATTGATGTACTTCCCATCTTGAATTAGTATGTTTTATTCTTACTTCATTAATATTTCACTTTTATCTACTTATTTTCTTATTACATGTAAGAATCCAACCATTTTTCTTGAGTTTTTTATACTTCCCAACTTGAATTAATGTGATTAATTTAAGATCATTTTACCAATTTTGTTTTTCTTTTATAATTTTCAACATGATTTAGTATAATTGATTGAATTAATTGATTTGTTTTTTTAGACACCTAAATCTGGCCATCAATAACCTCATTAATCTTTCACTTTTATCTTCTTATTTTCTTATTACATATAAGAATCCAAACATTTTTCTTGAGTTTTTTATACTTCCCAACTTGAATTAATGTGATTAATTTAAGATAATTTTAACATTTTTTTTTATTTTTATACTTCCCAACATGATTTAGTATAATTTATTAAATTAATTGATTTGTTTTTTTAGACACCTAAATCTGACCATCGATAACCTCCAACTAGTCTTTTGACCAATTTTCACCAAAATGCACAATTTGGCCTAAAACACACTAAATGAGTTGAAATTGATATATTCGAGTTCCAATTTTGGCCAGGGTATCATTAAATGGGGCAATGAAATTTATGGGCCAGCTAACTTTGATCAGATTATTTCGAGTCAAAATGTTAATTTTGCACCTGGGTGCTTTAGATTGATCTTTCCTATCAAATCTCTTGCACAAGATGTGTGCCTTTGTTATTTGTTATTGATAATATCCTAAATGGGATAATGGATCCAATGCATCTGACATTGCCTTCAAATTCTAATCCAATTAAATTTTGGACCAATAATAAGGCATTCTGATCAATTTGAGTAATTTGTGCACAAAGTGCTTAATCATGCTTAGAGCTAATTAATCCAAGTTAGATCCTAATTAAGAATTCCATGGAAACTTGTTGAATACTTATTTTTAGAAATGAATATTAAATATCTATATGATCAAGTGACCTCATTTCTTGGGAAGACATACCTAGGCCATAAATGGCACAAATATCAAGATTCATATCTTTCATGCCTCATCAAAGCCCTCCATGCCTCTTAATTGCTCCTCTATCCCAAATATTGATGAGCCTTTTTATTAATTTTAATTACATAATTGGATTAATCCTTTGCCACACATCTCAATCTTGAGATGGATGGTTCAAGTTGATTTTATACATTTGTAAAAATCTATAAATAGGAGGCCTTACCAAATGAATTTTAACACACGATTCTGCAAAGTTATAATGCATAATTGATTACAAAGCTTCATGAAACTAGTATTATGATGCCAAATTTTTTCTAATCCAATCCAAGTGACAAATCCACAAGGTGTCAAGGAGAAAAGGAGATAGTCAATCCTCCTTTGATAAAGACTTCATGAGCACAAGCCAAGCAAGCCACTATTATAAAGGCATTTGGAGCATCCAAGGAAGGTAAATGAATTCTTGTTATTTTTCCTTACTTTTTAGTTATTTTTCCTCTTCTTAGTCAAATTCTTAGTTCACATAATGGCATACTCAATGGGACCAAACACATCCCACACATGAAGAAGATCATTCTACAACTTTAAAATCTTCATTTGGATCATTAAAACTCTTGCAATTTGATTTTATAACTTTGTTTTGCCATTTTTCTTTGTCATAGGTTTACATAATAACCAATGTTAGTTAGTAAAACTGTCATCAGTTGGCATAGACATCGTCGATCACTATTGGTATAATCGATATCGATTAGATAACTGTCATCAGTTAGTAAGCGTAACCATCATCATTTATATAACCAATGTCGGTCACTATGTTTTTATTAAAAACACAAAACCCAAGAGCTAATATGTCATTTTAAAATTCTTGGTTTGGGGTCATACAGACTCCATTTTGGATGATTTTTTTTTTAAAACCATGTGTTTTCTCCTAAATTTTTAGAATTTGACATTATTTTAGCTTCAAGTGTCATATATCTTTTACAAAATTTTGAAAATATATTTAAGATGTTTCTAATCTAACATATTTGCTTTTAGGGTGATGCCTTAAGGGTAGACAAGTAACCAACGGACTTGGAACTTGTTAAAACATGCTATTAAGACATATTTGGCATGATTTTTAAATGAATTAGGAATCTTGTTTTTGGTGCTTAATGAAACATTTAGGCTCTTAAGTGAATGTTTTTATAAGTTAAGCTTCCAAAGTTCACAATATTAAGACCAAGGGGTCAAATGAACACCACCCAATCTATCAAATTTGGTGCTTAAAATGATCTCATCTTTCTAAAAGTTTTTTGTCTTCAATAGTTGTTTGATCTAATTTTGTTTAGAAAAGATAGGAGTGTTTCATGTATGCTCTTTGATTTATCCCCTTTAAGGAACCCTTGGAATTAAAAGTTTTATTACTATTGCAAAAATCCTAGTCTAAGGCTTAGAAAGAATGTCGTCTAAAACACTCCACCAAAACTCGTCAAAGTTTGGGTGACATTGAAAATGACCCTAAAGTATTTCTTTTTATGTCTTTCATTTCATTTGATCTTGGATTATGAGGGGGATGTCATTACCTCTCATGAGTTCTTTAGGAAATCTTTGAATTGAGGTTTCACCTCTTGACATTGACTTCACTTACTCTTAAGTTGCACATGGGACGTATTAGCATTTGGACATCACACTACACTGAGCTATCAATAGGATGTAGTGGTTGTAAAATTGACTAGACCTTTTTACAACTAGCTAATGCTATGTTCACCCAATTTTTTTACTTTTCTTTTGCTTTATTTGATGTGAAAGTAATTATGTAATTGATTCCCCTAGAGACATTCAAAACTTGATAGTCTAGTTAACCCCACATTGCCATATCCTTGCTAGGATTTGGATGTTTATACTTAGAGTATTTTGGTCATTTTTTCTTGTTATGTTTTGAGACTAAAACTTGTTTTTTTTTTCATAATCCATGTCAAAATTAATTAATTTATACATCACTCTTTTATCTAAAGAGGCATTATGCTGACCATTTTACACAACACTTGTGACTTAAAATTTTTGCTAAACTTATTTGTGTGTGTGTTATTTGAGTTGTAGAGGGTAGCTTTATGCTACCCAAATCATGTCAAACCATTTTGCCTTTGAGTCTTTTGAAGCATAATATAGATCGCATCATTAAAGCATGCTTAAGTCGTTAGGCTACTCAGATTGTTTTAAGACTTGTTTTACCTTGTATCAAACCATTTTGTGTATACCATTTAGACCTTTGTCTTATGCTATCATGCTATCCAATTTTGTCTAGTTTGTTTGGTAAAATATTAGTTTTCAACATTGAGTTTTCAATTAGACTTGTCAAGTTTAAATTCAAACATTGACTAATTTCTATTTCAGCCTTAATTTGAGGGGTTGATACACAAATCTTTCTCTTTTGGGTTGCATAACTTCAGTTAATCGATTACCCAAATTTGAAAACTATTAATGGTTTATTTTTTGTTAGGTTGTGGAGCTAAAAGCTTCAACCTTTGCAAACTAGGAACTGAAGGTTGCTGAGTTCTACAGGAACCGGCGTCGGCAGCATGACCGACGTTGACAGAGTCTAGTGCAGAAGGCCACCGACGACGGCAGGAAGTTGGCCGACGTCGGCAGAACCAGACCAGCAGGGACCGACGTCAGTCGCCTGTGTGTTCCCGAAGTGTTCGTTTCACGGACAGTTAGTTAAGTGAACGATGAGTTTGCATGTCAAGACCAGCCAGAGTCTTGGGCTGCGAGGATAATTGTCTAAATTAAGAGTCTAAGTTAGTGTTTGAGTTAGGGATCTATTTATAGACCCATTGGCATGTATTGTTTAAGGCATATGATAGAAAGGAAGAGTTCCTTCTAGTTGTAAGATCTATGAGTTGCAGGTTGTTGCAAGCTCATTGGGGATCTACATGTAAGTTTGGTCTTTGAATTGCAGGTTGCAGGTTCATGAGAGATCAGCTTGAAGTGCTATAGAGTGCTTGATGTACCGGCAGGATTATTACTGACTGGTTGGTGAGGTGAACACCAATTATGTGTGTGAGTTGGTTGTTGGGACCGTTTTTGTGTAGGAGAGTGTGTGTGAGAAGAATTACTGTACACTTGAGGTGTGGCGAATCTCTGTAAGGTGAAAGAGTGTGGCGGCTCTTTGATGTATTCTTTTCTGTATAGTGTTAATACAAGATAGTGTATTGTCTCTCATATTCTGTGCTATTGGTGAATTCTAGTTACTTGTGTTTCTGGTTATTTCTGCATATTCAATTGCTTATATTTGGTAATCATACTGTGCTCTTTCTGAGGAGCAAGATCCTAACGAGTGGTGTCAGAGCATGTTTGTTGTTCTAGATTCCTAACAAGTGGTATCAGAGCCAGGTTGGGATACTAACAGATTGGTGTAGATCTAGGTAGTGTGTTTTGATTACAGGTTACTCACAGGGTTTCTGTTTGAGTGGGAGTTGAGCAATGGCAGAAAACAGTCAACTACGAATGGAAAAGTTTAATGGCAAGAACTACCAATTATGGAGGATGCAGATTGAGGACTATCTGTATCAAAAAGATTTGTACTTACCGTTGGGTGGGGTTGCTAGCAAACCCTTGGATATGAAAGATGAAGAATGGGAGGTTCTTGATCGGAAGGCTCTGGGATCTGTTAGATTGAGTCTTGATTCATCTGTGATTTCCAGCTTATCACAGTGTAAGACAACGGTGGAGTTGATGAAATCTTTGGCAAATTTGTATGAAAAACCCTCGGCTTCAAACAAGGTATTTCTTATGAAGCGTTTATTTAATTTGCAAATGTTGGAAGGTGGATCTATTCATAGCCATCTTAGTGATTTCCATGGTTTAGTAAACTAGTTAAGTTCAGTGAATATTGTATTTGATGATGAACTTAGAGCTCTCTTAATCTTGTGTTCATTACCTGAAAGTTGGGAAGGTTTGGTAATGGCAGTTTCTAATACTGTGTCTCCTTCAAAAGTATTAAAAGTGGATGATGTTGTGAGCGTGATCTTGAATGAAGAGATACGCAGGAAAAGCACAGGTGAATTATCTGGAAATGCTTTGAGTGTTGAAGGAAGAGGAAGGCCAAGAGAGAGGACAGAGCGTGGGAGATCAAGGTCGAAGACAGGCAAAAGATCCAAGTCCAGGTATGGCAGAATAACCTGCTGGAAATGTGGAAAGCAAGGGCACTTAAAGAGAGATTGCAGATCGGGTGAAGATCATCATGAAGAACATGGAGAAGAAGTAGATGTTGCAGGCTACGTTGCACAGGATGCTCTGGTATGTTCTTTGGATAAAGTAGAATCTTGGGTATTAGATTCTGGTGCCTCTTTTCATGCATCTCCACATAGAGAATTTTTCCATGAGTATGTCCAGGGAGACTTTGGAGAAATTTGTGTAGGGGATGGTAAGTCTTGTCAGATTGTTGGCAAAGGCAAAGTGAAGCTGAAATTGCAGACAGGTGACACATGGGTGTTAAAGGAGGTCATGCATGTCCCAGTTCTGAAGCGGAATCTGATTTCTATTAGAAGTTTGGGTGAAGAGGGTTGCACAGTAACTCTCACAGCGGACTCTTGGAAGGTTACCAAGGGTACACTTGTTATAGCTAGAGGTAAGAAAGTAGGTACGCTTTATCTATCTACTTGTTTTACTGATTCTCTTTCTGGGTTATCTACTTCAGCTGTAGATTCAGAGATGTGGCTTGATAGGCTTGGTCACATAGATAGGAAGGAGATGCTGGTTCTTGATTCAAAGAATATGCTTTCGGATTTGGAAGGCATGGATCGTGGTTTCTGTATGCAGAAGAAGAAGGTGAGGTTTCCTGAGGAATCCGATGTTAGTGACAAGAACGGGAAAGCCTTGGTTTTCAAGGAGAAAGTGACGGACAGAGTTCAGCATAAGGTGCAGAAGAATTCTGAGCAGAGCAAGGGTGATTTGGACAAGGTTTTGATCCAAAAAGAGCTCACGAGAAAAAGTCAGGTCTCACAAAAAAAACACAGAGACCGACGTCGGCTATGTGCAGCCCGACGTCGGTGACTCGGGGCAAATAGAGACCGGCGTCGGCCAGGGGAAACCGACGTCGGCAAGGAGGCAGTCGCAGGGAACCGACATCGGTCGGCTGTAGACTGAGATGTGACCGGCATCAGTTACTGAGATGAATTTTAGGTGGACAGCTAGTTGTCATGGAGTCTCAAGTGCCCATATGGAGGACTGAAGGTGTAAGTAAGTTCTTAAATTCGTCATTTCCCTTCTTTACACTACTTGTTGTTCACTTATGGCATAGGACCAGGAAGTTATTGAAGAAGCAGAACAGGTAGATCCAGGAAACAGTGGGAGCTTGGCATGGATGAGGATGTGATTCCTTGGAGGAGAACCAAACAGGTGTTTTGGGAAGTGTTGCCCGCTGGAAGTAAGCACTGAGAGACGAATGGATGTTGAGGATGAAGAAGAGCAGAAATGGATACGTGAGATGGAAGATCAGGGTATATGATCTTGTTTTAGCTGCAGGGCAATGGAGGTTTGATCATTGTGTTTCTCTTTACCAGGTTGGATAGTATTAGCTACACTATTCTATTTTTTGTATGATGTGCTTGTTGCAGGGTTACATATACAGGTATTTATGAACTAAAGGTAAAGCTAGTTCAGGGGTTTATCATGGAGAATCTGGGAGCAGCAAGATTCTTTGGCATGAGTGTGTTCTAGAGACATGGAGGTCTTGTTGACTTTGTTTCAGGATGATTGTGTGAAACCGGTTAGCACGCCGATGGTTAGACAGTTCATAGAACAGGGGTCTTGATTCACATAATGAGGTTGAGTGCATGGTATGTACTAAACCTAAGTTTTCCCAAGCAGTGGGAGTTGTCAAAAGTTTGGAGTCAATCCAGGAGAGTAATACTGAAGGGCAGTTCAGTTGGACCAGCAGCAGGTGCACATGCTATGCAGGGTCAAGTTCTTTTTCTACACGGTTGTAGATGCGGATGTGGCAGGTAATTTGGATGACAGTTTTTGCACCACGGATTTTGTGGTGGTTGGTCTTCAAAAGTGATCTTGAGGAGGGATACAAAGCCAAGGAAACAAAATAGACGGTGTACAGGTACAGGTACAGGTTGCAACTGTTTATCTCCAAGTGGGAGATTGTTAGGTTGTGGAGCTAAAAGCTTCAACCTTTGCAAACTAGGAACTGAAGGTTGCTGAGTTCTATAGGAACCGGTGTCGGCAGCATGACCGACGTCGGCAGAGTCCAGTGCAGAAGGCCACCGGCGACGGCAGGAAGTCGGCCGACGTCGGCAGAACCAGACCAGCAGGGACCGACGTCGGTCGCCTGTGTGTTCCCGAAGTGTTCGTTTCACGGACAGTTAGTTAAGTGAACGATGAGTTTGCATGTCAAGACCAACCAGAGTCTTGGGCTGCGAGGATAATTGTCTAAATTAAGAGTCTAAGTTAGTGTTTGAGTTAGGGATCTATTTATAGACCCATTGGCATGTATTGTTTAAGGCATATGATAGAAAGGAAGAGTTCCTTCTAGTTGTAAGATCTATGAGTTGCAGGTTGTTGCAAGCTCATTGGGGATCTACATGTAAGTTTGGTCTTTGAATTGCAGGTTGCAGGTTCATGAGAGATCAGCTTGAAGTGCTAGAGAGTGCTTGATGTACCGGCAGGGTTATTACTGACTGGTTGGTGAGGTGAACACCAATTCTATGTGTGAGTTGGTTGTTGGGACCGTTTTTGTGTAGGAGAGTGTGTGTGAGAAGAATTACTGTACACTTGAGGTGTGGCGAATCTCTGTAAGGTGAAAGAGTGTGGCGGCTCTTTGATGTATTCTTTTCTGTATAGTGTTAATACAAGATAGTGTATTGTCTCTCATATTCTGTGCTATTGGTGAATTCTAGTTACTTGTGTTTTTGGTTATTTTCGCATATTCAATTGCTTATATTTGGTAATCATACTGTGCTCTTTCTGAGGAGCAAGATCCTAACGAGTGGTGTCAGAGCATGTTTGTTGTTCTAGATTCCTAACATTTTTTTTATGCCTATCCTCATCATTATTTGTACCTTTATTTGGGAAAACACAGCCTTTCTCAAAGAGCCTTTTGTCTTATGCCTTATGCCAATTGATCATGTTTATGTTTGATTCCATGTTTCAGGTTTATGTCAAAGTTATTTTCAAACTTGTTAGATTAAATTAAATCACATCAACCTTTGTTTCAAGTCTAGATTTTGACACCATTTTGCAAAATGTCCTAGCACATGCCTATTTGTTTAATCCTAGATTTCGACTCCACGTTTGGACAAAGACCTTGTAACTCAACTTTTCCCTTTCCTAGATTAGACCTTGTTTGGAACACTTTGACCTAGACCTTTGACATGCCAATTTTTATTTAGATGCTTGACATTTTGTGTGTATGACATTTAACATTAGAAATTTGATGTTAGACTATTTTATGCCATGTTTTAGCTCAAATCATTTTGGAGATACAACTCCATCTTCAGACCACATTGGAGATACAATTCTACCCTTTCAACCAAGTTAGACCAAGTTTGAACCATTTTTCCTTTGGACATAGTTTTTTTTTGAGTTTGTAGAACTCTAAACCTTTTTATTTTTGGAGCTTTCATCATTTATGCAGATATGTCTAACTACACCTATGGTGGAGTCATGTATAATCTAACTTATGATAGAATGGCTACACAAAATAACTTTTATGGCTTTAGTCAAGACCCCAATGATGATAATATGGTTTATGAGATAGATTTTCATCCACCTCATAATAATCATTCATGAGAACAAAGTCATGAACTAGCTCACAATCTAACTCAAGACCTAGATTGGTATGAAGAGGCTTGTGAGGAGGACTTTGAAGACCCAACTACATAGAATGTTGTTTGGGATAAAGATCCATACCCTCTTTACAATAATCACTACATAGAACACAGTCAAGAACCAACTTATGAGCCAACTCATGACTGGAATGATATGGTTTATGAAGAAGACTTGGATGCTTTGGCTTATGTGAGTAATCAAGCTCCACCATATCATACCATTTCTATTCCATGACCACGATGTCATACCATTCCCATACCAAGACCTCATCCTTTGGTTTGTGTGAGTAATCAAGCTCCATAATGCCCCTTCATCATTCCAAGACCTAATCCTTTGGCTTGTCCAGGTAATCAAGCTCCACACCACCCTATCATTACCATTTCAAGACTTTATCCTTTAGATGCAAGCAATCATACTCTCCAATGCCCTACCATTATTTAATCATAAGTTATTCTTCCTCCATTACCAATCCCATCCAAACCTCAACTAATCCAATCCTTTGAAGACCATGCTGTGTCAAAATTGGTATTTTTCAACTCAATCAAAACCAAGGCCAAGAGAACCAACCAATCTGATATGTTTCTATTGAATCAACCATTTATGATAAGTTATCTTGTAATGAATCACCTATTGATCCTATCCCAGTTATCGAGGAATCTCTCACTAACAAACTAGTCTTTGTTGAGTAACTTCTTAATGATTATAACCACCTTTAAGAAAATCATTACCTTGACCATGTGTCTATTTTGCAAGATCCTCATATTGACAAGCTAGTCCCTAAGGAGTTATCTCTTGACCTTTTTCCTATCCTAGAAGAGTGCCACTTTGATAAACTAGTTTCTATGGAGCCCATTATGCCATCACAGGTTTTTACTTATCTAAAACCAAATATTCAACAAGACATCATTGTAATAAAGTACCCATTAGATGAAGAATTAGATTTAGATTAAGGTTCTATTCTTGAACTAACATTAGATTTACCATCAAAATCTGAATCAACATAAGTCTCAACATTGAATTTAGAGTCTCTTGAGTTATAATTAGATTTAGAAGAAGAATATGTTCATGGTTGTTACAACATTGGTTACGCATGCCTTGTAGATCAATTTGAATACATTTGTGATCCTACTAGTGTTTTTTAGGATGAGTACTTTATCTTTGACGCAATCTATCCTAGTATATTTTATGAGGATTATGTATCCTCTCCCCATTCCATTACCATTCCATAGGCCATTACCATCAACTAAGATAGTCATATTATTGGCATTCCATCTCTCACAAGTGTCAATTGGGATCTACAGAATCACACTCTATTTAATTGCATCCATGGTGACATATCATTTGAAGAAGAGTAAGGAGGCCAAGACCACATTCATGTATTAAAAGAGCACTCCCCTAGTGAAACCTTTCCAGAGGCATTAGGGGACAATCAAAGTCAAAACTCAACATCTTCTAGTATAACTTTTTAGAAGTGTTAAAAGAAAATCAAAGTCAAAATCCAATGTTCATTAGTGAAACTTTCTCAAAGGTGATACGGGATAATCAAGATAGCTTCATCAGTCAAAACCTCATTGAGGCACCAATAACTGAGCACAAAATTTCTTCACTACTTGATGAAGACAAAATCAAAGGTCAAATCAAAATAGCTTCCAATCCATAGCCTAATTAGATGGTAGCTACTCTCAAGATCAAACAATAGAAAAATCTGGTGGTATTATTGAGATAAAAAGTCTTCATCCTCACCATAACCAAAGTTATGTTGAATCTGACATCAACAACATTATGTGTGACTGAACATCCTAATCTTCATTTGTTTTCCAACCATTCAACATTCCATTATTATCTGCCATTCTATTTCATAATCAATCCTACCATCCATTATTTGTCCTTATTTACCATCCATGGTTGCACTTTCCTTTTTAGAGGCTAAAAAGATACCTTGTCTCGACGTTTGAAGGAATCAGAATCAACAACAATTGAAGATAACAAAAGAATTATTGACAACTAAATCTATAGGCCATTTTTGACAGATCAACTATTCAGATGAGGTGTGGGATAGCAATTAACATGATCGAGTATTCTATTTGTATCATTTATTGATTAGGACATGCATCTCCACCTCAGTAGGAATAATAGAATCCTATGCCATTTTACCATACCCAGTCCAAACACATCAAAAACCAACAATCACCTAGGCTAAAAACATGTACCATACCATTTCATTATCATGCCATTACTATTATTACATATACCTATTTGCCATTATTGTAGATTGTTACCATTTACCCCATCACTTGGGGGAAACTCTCATACCATATTAACCCAATTATCAAACCATCATTATCCTAGAGCAAGACCATGCCATCTAACCATTCCATTCCTATCTATTCTAAAACCTATTTTTAGTCATCCTACCCAATCTTGTTTTGATCTTAGTTCATTTGGTTCTTCTCACACCTTTTATAAGAGGATTTAGATCAATTTTCATCAATCAATCCAATCCATGTTTCAATGACAGTATATGAAAGTAGTGTGACAATTGATCTGGTAAGATATCTTTCATACTCTCAAGTTTGTTTATGTGAGCCTAATTACAACTACCTATGGGCAAATTAATGTTTCACCAATCTTGCTACTAATTATAACCACCTATGAGAAAATTAGTATCATTAACCTTTGCTATTTTATATTATTTATAACCACCTATGGGCAAATTAGGGGCAACACTTATTTTCCATGCATTGTCGCATCACCTTGTCATCATTATTTTTATTTGATTGGCCATTTTCCATATTTGAGAACTTGTTGGGACCTAGTTGGTTTTACCCTACCTTTTGTGTGGATGGAATTACTATGACTTGAGGTCATTTCAAGATTATGTGGGTCATGCTCAATTCATGTTGAGGTCACCTCAATCCCCCTTTTCATACACTCTCACTATTTTGGGAGAAACCTAAGCCAAATGCTCTCACCATTTTGTGAGAAGGTATCTTGTCATTCTCTAATGAGTTAAGATACCTCAAAATTCCAAAAACATTTGTCTTGTCTAATTCTAATCAGTTATCCTTGATCTACCTTACTGGGGCATGGTCATTGTTAGGATGATTTCATTTGCTTTTGTTTTCAAGATTTCTTTTTGTTTTTTTTATTTCAGGTTGTTTATTTGTTTGCTTTTTTCTATTTATTTGTTCACTTGCCTATTTGTTTGCTTTCAGCATTGTTGCCTAGATTCAGTCTATATGTGTTCATTGGGTGATTCTTAGTGCACATTATTCTTGAGTCTATCCATATTCATCTAGTAACATTGTCATCATGTTTTTTTATCATTGGTGTATTATTTTTGAGTGTTTATTGGATCAAAATTCAGTCCTTCTGCATATTTTGTCCAAGTCTTTATGGTGTTCTATCATGAAGCCTACCATCACATGCTATAGAAAAAATTAGCTTCACGAAGGTCTATAATCAATGGAGCCACCAAAGTTTCTTCTTGGCACCTTGGAAAATCCTCCCACCCACCTTGATCAATATAACTCATTTAATCATTCTATTTGTATCATTTTTAATTAGAATGAGCATCTCCTCATTGATAGGTACAATTGAATCATTCACACTGATCAATCTTATTCTTTTATTCATCTATTTCATCACTTTACACTTGCTCATCTTTAATCTATAATCCAAGTTATATCCTTGAGTTATGCTTGCTAATTAGCCCTAACTAAGGCACCATCATCTTTATCCAATCCAAGTCCTCTTAATGATTATAACCGCCTATGGGCAAATTAATATTTTGACTTTTATTTCTGATTATAACTACCTTTGGGAAAATTAGCATCCTTTTCAAATCAATGCTTGCAGGCATTTTCTCATTTGGATTAATCTCAAACACAGGTTAATACCACCTTTCTTCTTGCTTATTTTTGAGAGACCATCCATCAAAAAATGTAATGGCCACTCCTTCAAGGGGGCATCATCATCAGCTTCCCAAAACCATTTAGAGCTTTATTCTTCAACCATCATCTTTTTTTTGGCATACAGGCCATCTCTCATTATTTGAGAAGACATTGATTTGCCTATGGTTTGAAAATATTCCCAAATAAAGGCAAACTGTAGATGCCTAAATCTGGCCACTGATAACCTCCAACCATGCTTTTAACCAATTTCTACCAAAATGCATAATTTGGCCTAAAAACACTAAAATGCAATAAATGAGTTGAAATTGACATATTCATGTGCCAATTTTGGTTGGGGTATCACTAAATGGGGTAATACAATTTATGGGACAGCTAACTTAAATCAGATCATTCTGAGTCAAAATACTAATTTTGTACCTAGGTGCTCTGTATTGCTCTTTCCTATCAAATCTCTTGCATGAGACATGTGCTTTTTTTATTTGGTGTTCGTAACATCATAAATGGGATAATAGATCCAACTCATCTTATATTGACTTCCAATTCCAATCTAGTCAAATTTTAGACCAATAACAAGGCATTCTGATCAATTTGAGTAATTTGTACACAAAGTGCTTAAACATGCTTACGAGCTAATTAAACCAAATTATAGCCTAATCAAGAAATATATGGAAAATTTTTGAATAATTTGTTTTGGAAATGAATATTGAATATCTATATCACCAGGTGACCTCATTTCTTGGGAAGACATCCCTAGGCCATAAATGCCACAAATATCAGGATTCATGCCTCCCATGCCTCATCAAAGCCTTCCATGACTCTTAATTGGTCATCTATCCCAAATATTGATGAAACTATTTATCAATTTTAATTGTAAAATTGGATTAATCCTTAGCCACACATCTCAATCCTGAAATAGATGATTCAGGTTAATTCTGATCAATCTCAAAAATCTATAAACAAGAGGGATTACCACATCATTTTTAAGCTTAATTTTTTCAAAGTTAGAATGCAAGATTGGTTCTAAAAGATTCATGCAAACTAGTGTTATCATGCCAAATTTATTCCAAGCCACAAGCCAAAAGGTTCCAAGGAGAGATGGAGGTGGACAAGCTTCCATTGCCAAGGACTTCATGAGCACAAAGCTAAGCAAGCCACTACTATAAAAGCATTTGGAGCATCCAAGGAAGGTAAAGGAATTATTGTTGTTTTTACTTACTTTTTAGTTGTGTTTGTCATTTTTTTTTGTTACTAAGATCACCCTAGTAACTAGGCATGAAGGTGTTAACTTTGTTTTTTGTCAATCTATTTTTTGTATTTTATCACTAACACCATACTAATCTCCTCTTCTTAGTCAAATTCCTAGTTCATAGTTTTTATACCATTAATCTTTCATGTGCTTTCCATTTTATTACATTATTTTCATACTTCCCAATGTGATTTAGTGTGATTTTACTTGTTTTAATTTTGTGCCAATATTTTTCATGGCTTAAAAACATCTTTCCCTCTTATTCATAGTATTTTTGGTTTATTATAATTAGTCATCTTTTATTATTATATATTTTGCATCATGATATAGTGTGTAGTGTATTTGTTTTAACCATGCACGTGTACTACATAATGATAGATAAGAAAACACCACACATATATTTCCAATATAATACACAACAAAATCAAAATACATGTTATAGAAATAAATATATCCATGCATCAACAACCACAACCAAAATATAACACATAAGATCAATATCCAATTGTCAAACCAGGATATATATATATATATATATATATATCATGTGTTTTAAATATAAAGAGTACAAAAATACATCACTACAGCTCTAAGGCTAAGCTCTATCATGTGTATCTCATAGCCTATCCATGCTACCCATAGATGCCTCGAATTATCCCCTCTAAATAGTGCACTTATCCCTATAGGTTGGCCACCTAGGCTTGTACCTATCCTAATTGGATAGTGGTAGCCATATGCATTGTTCTCTCTTGAGCCAAGGATTTCTATGCCTACACCTCTCCTAATTCCACTTATGCCAGTGGTAGTAACCCATCTCCACATGCCTATACCTACCTCACAACCTCCCTTACTAGTCTGAACCAATTTACCTGAGCTAGGGTAGATGGTACCATAGGATCACCTAATGTGGTGGGGTCATATGGTGCCAACACCCCATCTAGAATAACGTGGTGTGTTCCCATCACTAATGATCCCCATATGATCTCCTCATCTATAAGATTTACAAAATTTAAACCAGATAAATATCATATCATATATACATCTCAAAATCTATCTATCTATAATCATATACAACTAGTATTATATCTCAAAGATAATTAAAAATTATAATATTTATCACATGTCCTAGTGTCACTAATCATTATCTTTCTATCTACTCCTTCACCAAGCATGGTCCCTCCATCATCTCATCCCTTGAGCACCTCATCAATGGGATGATTCCCAATCAAATAAAAAATTAGGGTCACCACCCATGCATGTTTCATGCCTCTCCTTGAAGGTGCCTTTATTAACCATCTCTACCCTCGGCTGACTACTGAGTCATCTTATATCACCACCCTCTATACTCGATCCTACTTCTAGCATCTCCATTAGTGGTATGACTGATGTGGCCATTACTCCTCCTATTGTGGTGTTAGTTATGGTACTTGTATCACCTCTACATCCACATTCATGCCCTCTCCTCTAACTACTAGCTATCATGTTCAACCAGTCTATGGTCTCACACACCATGGTCTAATCTCTAGTCTCTCACATAACAATCATCCTCCTCCTCTCCTCCTCAAATCTCTTGCATTCTAAGAATAAAATGTAGGTACTACTATAGGAACCATTGGGTGAGGGAGTTTAAACTATCCTGGTAAGCATGCCACTAGTTGTAGTTCTACCTACTATGTGTAGTGGCATGTGATCCACACTCATGCTAACCTTGGTGCCATAGTCACCTAACTCAGCCAATAGTCACAATGTGTGCATAAGGATGCCACATAATCTCTCCTCATCTGAACATCTATGTCACTGTCACATGGGACATGACCTTTGACACCTGATCCTATCTCCACCTTAAATCCCAAGGTAATTGATCATCAACCACATAGGGAAAACCAATTATATGATACATTGGAAACCTCTCATATATCTAGGCACTTAGTAGTACCACTAGTCCCATGGTATTCTACCCTCTAGACAACATCCCATACATATAATGTATAATCTAAACCTAGATGATAGAACCCAATTCATAGAGTGTAACCTGATCTAATACAGATTGGCACAAGGTTATCGCATATAATAGTACCTTGTCATATAGCTTGTGACATAACACTCGTGTTGTCAGAAGTCTTATCATAGCCTTTTGGATATCCATAATTTATGAAATATACACATTGAATAAACTCACCCTCAATCCTGTGTAAATTCTATTTGAACACATCACCCACCAATCTAGTACTCATCTCTCCTTCTATTCATTTAGTGTCCCTATGATCACCGATGTCCCACCTATAGGAATTCCAATAAATGCATGGACATCCTCCAATGTGATACCAACCTCTATGTATCCCCATCCACCACCCATCTAAATGTGTTGGTCAAACATTCCTAGGTTCCCATGACTATGACCATAACATCAACACTTAATGGGATCTGCCACATCTCCATGATCTCCTAAACCTAATGCACCCAATCTAACTCTATCTACATCAATCAAGAACTTTAGTAGATTAGGTAGCCATGATGCATCTACCAATCACCAAAATCTCTCATGTCTCTATAAAATATCAAATAACAAAAGATGTATTAGATCTCCATGTCACTCATAATCAAAATACATTCTTTCAAATTTCATAAAAATAAACTACTTTGATTTAATTTATTCATTTTTTACCAAATTGACCTATTTCAAAACTACATCGATGCTTTCACTATTAATTCAACCATCCTACGGTTTAATAGTATTATATCACCCCCTTCTTTCATTTCATTACTATATCAGCCACTTAAAAAATAACTAAGTTGGTCATATAGTACTAAGTTAGCCACCTTAGACTTAACAAACTAAGTCGGTCTTATTTTTCCTTTAGTAGTACTATATTGGCCACTTATAAAACATACTAATTTAGCCATATAGTACTATGTTGACCCATTTCCTCAAACAACTAAGTCTGCTATGCCATACTAAGTCAAACAACTCAATTTTTTGTTTTCTATAAGTAAATCAACTCGGTCGACCTTGTTCTTTCACTGTGATGACTTTTTGACCAATTTTCATGCATGCCTTAGGCATTTATTACTCTAACCCCTTCCTACCCAATACCTCATTTAACCCTTAATGTCCCTAGAAAATTCCTAGGGTTCATTCTAGTATCTAGATTTGGCCTAATTAAAAAATTTATATAAAACACTCAAATTCAAATAAAAATGCTTAAAATTTTGAAATTTTTTAGTTGCTTACATATGTCATACTCATTATGACTACTATGCATCTTCCTTATCTCAGTTGTCATCTCCTCACCATCTTAGCTCTCTAGGCTCTCACTAGGTCTCTCAAAGCTCTATTTTTCTTAGAATAGTAAATAATAACAAATAAATTCTTTTTCACCCTATTTATATTTATTATTCAAAAAATTTTACCCTTCAAAAATTTATTTATTAGATTCCTTATTTTGATTATATCTTTGTTTCTACTAACTCATTTTCCAAATTGTAAATGTTCTAGAATCCTGATGTCATAGAAAATCTTTCTAACTATTATATACACATATTGCAAAAAAATTGATTTTTCCCTCTTTTTCACTAATCTCTATAGGTTTGCCTAATGTTCTTTGCATTGGACACCTTCTTATTTATCACATCTCCTTCTTTATCTACAACACTAAGGTAAGTAAAGGTATGTGTTTTTCAATTTTGTCCTTTCATTTATCATTTTTTCTCCTTACTACACTTTATTTAGCATCAACATTATGTGTCATCATGTTCTTTTCCCGAAGCACCATCCCCTATTGCACCTACTTGACACGTGATGAGTTTCAAGTGGAGCATATGTATACACATAATATTTTCAAATTTTTATCAATTATTGATGATCTTTATCTTACAAGAACACATTGAATCTTAATCTCTCTAAGTGCACATCTTAAGGGGTGCACCTAGAAAGGGGTGGGTAGACCATAGGTGCTTTGTAGGATTGTTCTCCCTTTTTCCACTTGATATCTACACACTTATCTCCTAAAAACCATTCCCCTAAGCTTTACCTCCTTTTTTGCATAGTCCTCTAGTATTTTATCACCTTCATTAGCCTTTTTCCTAACTCAAAACCATTTTGATAGTTTACATGACTATGTCGGTTGTGTTGACATTGTACTCTTATTGGCGAAACTTATTAAGGGTATAGGTCAGCCCCTAGCTAACCTAGTGAGATTTTGTCAATTATGATACTAGGTCGACTGGATCGACCTTGTCAGATGAAACTTTCAAAGGGGTTCAGGGTTAGATCCGCCTATATAAACACAATCATTTCACCATTTTTAAGAGAAGAGAACAAGAAGTAAGATATATTATGCATCTACTTATCTACTATTCTACTTAAAGAACAAGCTTAGGGTTTCATACTTTCTTTAGAGATATAGATCTTGTCTTATGGAGAAGTCTTTTAGATGCATTGATAGGTTGTGTAACCTAGAGTTGATTTATCCTTGTCATCCTTGCATACCACAATAAAATCTTTCAAAGCACCTTGGCCAAGAGAGAGATTGTTACTCGATAGGTTCATCTTCAAAGGTAAGTATTCTTAACTTTGTTCCTCCTTTATAAGAGTAGATAGATATGCATTTACACTTCTCTTCCATGCATTAGAATTTTGCATACATTGATGTGAGTATGTCTTCTATGCATGTTTACTTTTTATGTTTATTAACCCCACTTTATGCCACAAGCTTTGTTGAAAACTAGATTAGATTTTTGCTTTACTTGTTATTGGTTTAATGAATATGAAAACATAGGACTTAGTTAGGGTTATTTCATAGTTTTACTTGACTAAAGGATTTAAAACCCTCCCTAATAATATTATTATGGTAAGAGATACCCTGATTAGGTCTACGGATCTATATTGGTCATGACCCTAGTTATCTAATGTATCCCCAATCAGAAGTGTAAGTAGGATCTATCTTTTTTGAGTTAGGATTGATTTGTAGATCGGATTCATTTCTCATTGCATATAATATGCACTAGCAGTCTAACTCAAAAAATATTATTTCATGGTAATAAATTAGCTTAGTCATTATTTTAAATCTATGTGGAACATGTGTCTTCATATTTGATAGGTCTGAGAGACTGATCACACTAAGAAATTGGGGCTTGGTACCTTTTCATTTGACTATGGTCTCCTAAGATCTGACCTCTCTGAAAATTCTAGGGGATTGGCCAGACTAACAACTGGTAATGTGATGCCTCTTCATTTGGTCAGGTTCTCTTAAGCCCTAAAATATTTGATAAGTCTATGGAAATTTCCACACTAAAAACTTGTGATGTGGTACTTATTCATTATATCATGCTCTTTGCATCCCTCACATCTTTGACATGTCTATGGACTAACCACATTAACAACTGGTGATGTGGTGCCTCTTTATTTGGCCAAGCCTTCCTATCTCTAACATCTCTAGAAAGTCTGGGGGAATATTTGTATTAACAACTAGAAACATGGTGCCTCATTATTTTGTCATCTCTCTTAGGCCTTGACATCTTTGGCAAGTCTTGGGGACTCATCATACAGATAACTACTGATTTAGCACATCTTCATTTGGTTGAGCTCTCTTGGGCCCTAACATTTATGACAAGTTTGGGGAACTAGCCATACTGACAACTGGTGACATGGTGCATATTCATTCAACTAAGCTCTCTTGATCTTGGACCTCTCTAATAGGTTAATGGGACTTGGCACACTAACAACTAGTGACCTGACACTTCTTCATTTGGTCAAGCTCACACATCTCTGATAGGTCCAAGGGATTATCCATATTGACAACTGGTGATGTGTCACCTCTTCATTTGGTTGAGCTCTATTAATTTTATAAAATGACAAAGTAAAAAAAAGGAAAATTATTCATTAAAACTTAATTGTTAGATACAAAGATGTTGATTTTCCATGGAGGATGAGTCTGTTTCCATGTAATAAGAATTAGACTCTAGGAGGTTTAAGTGAAAATCAACCTACAATATTAGTAGCTTGATTTATAATAATAACAAACACTCCTTATTTATAAATGGAAATAAAAGGGGCTTGTCACTAATTGGTGAAATCAAGGTGGTACATCCAAAGAAATAGTTGAAAAAATTATCATGAACAAAAGTTTCAGAGACTACACATAAATATTCTAAGCTCAGGGTCTTCACCAAAACTATTCAAACTTGTCACA
This sequence comes from Torreya grandis, assembly GCA_037957365.1. Taxonomy (NCBI): domain Eukaryota; kingdom Viridiplantae; phylum Streptophyta; class Pinopsida; order Cupressales; family Taxaceae; genus Torreya; species Torreya grandis. The sequence continues at coordinate 1,636,139 of JARHVA010000873.1, read as the reverse complement.
TATTTTGTTTACAAAAAATAAATTCCACTATTTCAAAGGACTTGGTTGATTCTACACTTGGACTCTCACCACTGCATGTGGATCTCACACCGCTTCTGACCCCATTTGAAATTCTTATCAACAATTCATTGATTTTATTCAAAATATCCAAAAAAATAATGATATGATGAAAGTTCAAGGCCAAGCCATTGATGAGATAATGCTATATGTCATAATACAATTGCTTTGTTACTTTTTATGATGACACACTCAAATTGCATGGTCTCATTATTGCCAAGTGTATTGTCTTGCCTGTGATATTTGCACTAGCACTAAGTGAGCACATTGATGGCACATGTCATCATCCTAAAGATATGATTTCCTAAAAATACCATAATTATCAATTTTTCTCTACATTATTTATGTGGCTAGGATAATGGCATGTGTCATCATCCCCATATAATACTTGTGTTCAAATGTTTTGTTCCTCTCTTTTTATGCAAGGACTTTGGATGATCTAGATGATGACATGTGTCATCATCTCGAGCTTCTTCTTACATGAAAATTTTGTGATTCAAGATTTTTTCATATGTTCTCCAAGTGAGATTAATTATGACATATATCACTATCATAGTGCTCTCCTTGGATGGAGCTATGATGTTCTTCCCTTATGCTATAAAGAATTTGCATCATCAAGATGATGACACATATGATCATCTCAATTTTGTGCTTACTCACAAGTGAATTTTTCCATAGTTTTCCTCTATAGTTTTCAGCTTTTCAAGATGATGACACATGTCATCATTTTGATGCCCTACTTACCCAGAACTATCATGCTACTCAAGCTATGTGTAACATTCCCACTGGGATCTACCTAGAATAGCATGATTTTTTTAATTTAATAAATGTGTTATTTCATTAGATTACACCATGATAATCAAATTAGTGATCCAAATAAAATGTTATAAGTTTGATAATGGTAAAATAATCAAGTTAAATCTATCCATCATTGATCACTATCATCATATGAAACACATCATAATAGAATATAGAAATTAATTACATATATCCAGCCATGGATGGTATAAACATATAGTTACTGCTATCAATGTACAATAAGTAAATATTTACATCTCATAAGGGATAATGTTCCAATAATAATAAATACAATATAGTGTACAAGATACAAGATGCATGGCTCCATAGAGCATGAGTTTAATGAACTCTAGTATCTATGGCAATCTCAAGTGTCATCTCCAAAGAATTACTATTATGGGGACGAATAACATCATCCAAGTGCTTTTACACACCAACCACAAAAAACAAATCCCATACACAATCCTTATTTAGGTAATGGCCCTCACTTCATAAATGAGTAGATATTGATGGTGCGGTAATCTTGAGTAACACCTAGTACTCGTGTGCTATATGATTTTTAAGAACATCTAGGGTACCATAAATAAATCCATTCTAACATGATATCGCACAAACATATAAATCATATATATGAAATGATAATGTCTAACTAACATTACTTTGTCCAAAGTTTTCAATAGTCATTGATCTCTATGATCAATCAATTTCAAACACACCACTTGATCAGATTACCTTCATCTGGCATTGGTGAAGCTAGTAAGCTAGTGAAGTTCATCTCACTACTTACTCAATACCATAAATGTGATATTTCGTTAATATAAATATAACTAATAGATTCATATAGATTACTACTTATTAGTAAGCATACAACATGCTAAATATAGGAATAATCAAAATGCATAAATTTAGTCCATCAAATGTATGAATGAATCAACAATATATTATTTTTCACATAAATAAAATAAGCAATACAAGTACAGTTCATACCATCCATATATATTACACATTAGACTACATATTTATAATTTTCATAAGTAGATATAACATAGTACATTCTATGATAAGAAATCATAGTCTAGCATTCTCATATATACTCTACTTAATTTCAATAGCCAATCATAATAAAGGAGTCATAAAAGTAATGAAAACAAAACCTTTCATTTTATAATTTTAGTAGGCTACATTCATATAGTTATAGTTTTTCTATCCTTCAAAAACCTATGATATTTTTATTATTCAAAATAGATACAGGCACACCTCTATCAATTTATCTGAATTATATTTACAAATATAGATATATTCAAATTATTATCTAAATGTAATGTCTTAGTAACATCCCTATGGTGTACCTAAATCCATAATTTATTTAATATACAACATATGAATATTATAATATCTAATCTTTATAATGTAATAGCTAGATTAACTATATAATCTAGATCCTTTATCTAGTTTCATCCATATAATGAGAATCCTAATTAGTGGAATATTCAATTTTGTCATGATGCCATTGTATATTCACTATATATAAACTTATCTATATGTATTTGTTATAACTACAAATCTTATCTACATACATTCATTGATAAAACCCATTATATTTCTAAAAGGATCATAGTGATTTTCATAATCAATCGAGAAAGGTACTAATTGTGATACTACCGAGGGATAATTATATGCATACCTCTAATGTGGATGTTACTTATATTCTTATACCATATAAATATGTATAACATCCCATGTGGATAAGATTATATATATATATATATATATATATATATATATATATATATATACATATACCTAAAAAATTTCTCAAATTAAATCATTAAAGCATAAAACATCACATAGTAATAATATATATACCAAATAAATATGATTAGCAGTAATATGCATATAATCAAAAAAATATTTATAACTCATAGGGATATCCCAAAACTATAATCTACAGTAACATGTTATCATTAGTTCACATCTTAATATCGGATATCCATATAGGGACATTGATATATCACTATTACACTCTTTCACTATGACAAGTTATTTATTAATATTATTGAGCTATTACACTAAGGGATATGCTATTACAATAAAATGTTATAGAAATTATATTATATATATATATATATACACACACACTATCCGTTATGATATCTTAATGCATATATCTTGTACACCATAATTATAAATAGATCACTCCACTAATATATGATATCTTAACGCATATTGATATATATTATATATTACAAACAGATCCATTAGTTTAAATAGTTAATTAACTTATATACATATGTTAATGCTAATTTATACTTATTACCAATATTTAAATCTAGATTATAAACATTATCCGTATAATCTTAACTTATAAACTAATGGATGTTTTTTAACATAAATATAATTTTATTTCCACTAATATTGCCAGATGTACTTAGATGCACTATTATCTAGATAGCATAAATTATGGTATTAGATGGTACTGACTGTATATATGAGTTATATATTTATATATACTCTTATACCTTAGTGGAAATGAGTTTTAGGGGAGTCCTATTACTTATAAAATATTGTATAGCTAAATTGTTGAGTTTATCTATAGTATAAAATCATTAAGTATTCACTATGTACTCATTACTTATTTTTATATACAGTTCACTATTGAATGCAGATCGCCACATATATATACAGTTTTATATACATAAATGCATAGTTTGACATATCTTTAAATATATATTTTGATATGTATAAATTTACAATTCTCTACTTACCAAATCACTATATGCAGCCTTATGATTTGGATAATATATAGTTTTAATCAGGGTATAGGTTTATCAGTATATGTAATATATATGGCTATATATATATATAGCCATATATATTACATATATATATATATATATATATACATATATATATATATACATATATATATATATACATATATATATATATACATATATATATATACATATATATATACATATATATATATATATGGTTTGATGTTAATTCACTCAGTTATTAACATAGTCTCAGACTTTTCTATGCTTATAAATAGATCACTCTACTATTCTCTATAACATTCACATAGATATTCATTTTCATAACTATAAATATTAAACTTCCAACCCAATTGCATGGTTTACACAATCCTTACAATTATAGTACACAAAAATTTAGAGATTTCATAACAATGACACTTACCTGGTAATGCTTCCACTTGGAATCATTGTCCTCTATATTCTTCCTTCTCATTTATCCTCCACAATTCTCTCTTATAAAATTACACAAAATTTTAAATAGTTCACAAGAACAATGGTGCCTAACTAGTAATGCTCCCACTTGGAATTATTCTCCCCCACGCTCTTCCTTCTCCTCTATACTCCATTGTTCTCTCTCTTCTCCTATGTCATGCCTCCCTTTTTTCTTTCTCTTACTCTTTCTACCTATGTTGCACCTCTCTGCATTCTTCTTATTCTTTGTGTGAGTATTGGATTTTCTTTAAAGCTACATTTTTTTCCTTTTATTTATTTTATCCCATGATTTTATTTTATTTTATTATTTTTTTGGAATCTTTCCATAAACTTCTAAGTAGTCTTCTCTCTAATTTGTCTTAAAGAAAAATGAAAAATACATTTTTTATTCTATTTATATCACCACATCATTATTTTATTTATTTTAGTTGTTTTTATTTATTTTTATGAGGCTTTTCATATTTTTATTTTATGACTTAATAATAATAGTCACCCCATTTAATCATTAATTTTGATTTATCACTATTAACTATGAAATATTTTCAATAACTGAGTAAAAATAACTAATGTTATGACCTTAATTATAAATGACCAGTATAAGATCGAAGATACTTTTTAATAGTAATTGGCATTCTTGAAGTATCATAATGATAGATAGATTATGTTCTAAAATATTTCAAATCCATGAGGGTTAGTCTACATGCATGTTTATGCAAGTTTACATTTATGAAAACATTAATATTCATGAATACATTAGCATAACATAACACAATCACACAATATTAATTACATATAAGGATTAAACCATTCTAACACACAACTAGTATGCATAAACAATTATCTAAATGCAAACAATCATTAAAAAATTACTAACACTAACCATTCAAACTATGCATATAATATGTACTGACTAACGTGGTGTGTGTAGGGTTCTAGCCATTCCTCTATCATCCCCTATAATTTTATCCATGTCACCCTTTTCGATGATGCTCTCCCTCATCATGCTCTAAGGGATGAGTTTCTATTGCGTCAAACTCACAACAAGCAAGTAGTTAGTCCATAACATTGTGACATATCTCATTAAATACTATTAAAATAACAAATCAACATGATCACATTAAAAAACTTATACAACTCAACCAACTCATAGTGATATAATTGTGAAATCAATATAACATATATCTATCCCATAACAATAAATGACTTATAGCTAAATCAAATCATAGTCAAATCAAATCAACAAATATAAATATCCATGAATAATCAATAAGTTTGCTTAACAAAGAATCAGGATGTAACATCCTTCCCCCTAAATCTAGTCATCATTTTGATGACACTTATTCAAACATAAATTTTGAATTAAAAACATTGTTTAGTAGAAAATTAACATAGTATGAAGTATCAAATTAAGAAAATAAATATGGAAGTCACCTATAGAAATCATCATAGTACTCCTAAGTAGCACATTCCTCAGAGTATTAGTCCTACAAGACCTTGCACTATGACATCTTTCTATTACATAAATAAATTTTATGATTTTCATGGAGCACAATGCTTGGATGATATTATTCATATTCAAGAGGTGTATATATATAATGGAATCAATTTTTAATTGTAACTACATAGCTATTATAAAACTATATCACCTAACTATTATGACACCTAAGCACCTAACCAGTGCTATAAAAGATCACCAAACTAACTAAACAATGTAATATCTAAGTTATGCCAACATTCCCCCATTTATTACATTGTTTTTACAAACATCATATTTTCTGGTAGTGGTCCCCCCTTTATTTGGAACACTATAAAAAGATTTGCACTCTCTGCGTAGCCTACTCACTTTCTGAGGTGGCATGCTATCTTTGTGGCTTCATAGTATTACAGTCAACTTGGTTTTTCCTTGCAAGATTACCACAAACCTATAAGTAATAGTAGTACATCTCTCTGCTTAACACCTTTGATGGTTTCTAGGATTACCACAAACCCTTATGATTTTTTACTACAGATTGACCATGAACTTGGAGGTATAAAGTGGTCTCAACTATTTTATATAGGTTGATGGTTTCTAGGATTTCCACAAACCCTTTTCCAAGAATCAAGTGCTACTTTAGTGCTTTTTCTCCCCATAATACTCTTTTTCAGGAGGTACCAAACTAGAAAATAATGCTCAATACTTTATTGAAAAACACCCTGTAAAACATAAAATAAACACATCAAAAATTGTCACCATAGTAATGATGTGATCCCATCGTAGGTGACTCATGAGAGGATACCAACTATCCTCTAACCTCCGTGTATCCTCCATCCTCTAGTTGATGAAGTTGATTACTTAGCGAATGTGTCAGTGAAGCTCAACTGCATGATTTTGTTGAAGAAAAATTCCCCCTTAGTTTGGACCCATTTGACATTTGATGACAATTGACTCAGACTCAGGATGTCGCATACAAGTGATAATGAATCCTTGTACAAATAATTAATTTTGATTTTGACAATTTTGACATAAAACTGACACTTTGATTCATTATGAATTTTTGACATTTTTAATGACTTTGACAAGCACACCTTTGACTCTAGATTTGAGAAAAATAAATAAGTGACTAATTATACCAAACTACTAACATTAAACTTAAGTTGACAATGGACCTAAAAATTAATGAAAGACTCTTAAATAAGGATTTGTTCATGTACTAATTTGACAACTTAAAACTATGTTTATGACACATAATCGACATAAAGGACTCTTTATTTTATTTTTTAAATGATGACACTATTTTATGACATATTTAGGATTGACAACTCTAACTTTTAATGACATGTATTAACTCTAAAATTTAATCATTACTAAATAACATTAAATGACCTTATATCGACTTAATTTTAATTTGACACATAACTAAGTTTGAACTTACACAATTTATAAACAAAGACACACTAATAATGATGACCATATGAAAATTATGGTAATAAAGATCATTTGAATACTTAACAAATTGTCATACAAACTATATGCACAAAATCACTAGTTGATATACAATAATGGGCAAGGCAAGACCCAGGATGTAGATCTGATTGGTCTTGGCTACTAGTACTAGAATGATGTAGTGAGAACAACTTGGGAACTCATAATATTTATGGATGGAAACATCATGGTCTAGTGCCCATTTGGTAGAAGAGCAAAAAATAAGTACTTTCAGTAATCTATACAATCATCAAGTGTAGTGAAGGTCATGATTTTTACCACATCAAGTAGAGATATAGCATATGATTGATTCACTATAACAAGCATTGAATGATCTAATAAGTCTGATAGGAGAAAATGCCTGGTTATTTAGATGGGATGGGATGATGTACAAAATTTTATAAGCAATCTATAATATAAAATAGTTAGATTCAACTCTCTAATATCCTCCACCAAAATCTTTACATCCCCTCACTAGAATCTGATGCAAACTGAGTCTTTAACTTGAGGTACATGAAATAGTAGACTAGAAACTTGAATCTAGTATGAAATGGTTTTCACAATTAGATGGGAAAGACTCAACCATATTACAAATATCTTACACCATGAACATGACAAAATCTCACAGACTCGTAGAAATGCACATGAGTAAACTTTAATCTAACCCATATCTGCTCAAAAATATTACTCTGATACCACTATGAAGGAGCACAATGCTTGAATGATATTATTCATATGCAAGAGGTGTATATATACAATGGAATTGATTTTTAACTGTAACTACATAACTATTATAGAACTATATCACCTAACTATTATTCCATCTAAGCACCTAATTGATGTTATAACATATCACTAAACTAACTAACCAATGTAATATCTAAGTTATGTCAACATTTTAATTAATCTAATTGGTTCTATCATGACCACCCCAGGATTCGGAACCTGCAAAGCATTCTAATCCAACACATGCAAAGGATTAACTACATACTTTTTAAGATAAGAAACATGGAATACATTATGCAATAGAGTTAGGGTTGGTGGCAATGCAAACCTATACACTACATGATTGACCAATTTTAACACTTCAAGGGGTCCCACATATCTTGATGAAAGTTTCATTGACTTTTTAAATTTAATTGAGCTCTTTTACACCTTAATTTTCAAGAACAATTTATCACCTACTAAAAAATACTTATCTATTATCTTCATATTAGCATAACTCTTATTCCTATCATTAGCCTCAGCCAATCTCTAATTGATTAATCTAACTTGATATTCCATTTCTAAAATCATCTCAAATCTAAAGACTACCCTTATTCTAACTTGCCCCAGCTAATTTGTGTCCTGCACCTTCTCCCATATAATTCTTCAAATGGTGCCATCTTCATAGCTAATTGGTATGAGTTGTTGTATGTAAACTCAACCAATAAAATATAATCTTCCCACTTGTATTGTTGGTCTATGCAATACATATGAAGAAGAGCCTCTAACACTTGATTAACTTTCTCAATTTGACCATTAGTCTCTAGGTGATATGTAGTGCTAAATTTTAGTTGCATACCCAAAGTTGAATTCAGAGTTACCCAAAATCTATAAGTCACATTTAGATCATGATCTGAAATTATATTCTCTATAAATCCATATAATCGATACACTTCTTTTACAAACCTATTCATAACAGTATGCGCATCATTTGTCAAATTTCCTAGTATAAAATGTATCACTTTGGTTAGTTTATCAAGTACTACCAAGATCATGTCATGCCTATTTTGAGACAATGTTAAACCTTGTACAAATTCCATACTAATCACTTACCACTTTTATTCTGATTTATCATGTAGATATAACAAACCAACTAGATGCACATGTTCATGTTTCACTTGCTGACATTCTAAATAATGTGACAAAATCCACTACAACTTTCTTTATTCCTTTCCATAAATACAATGGTCTAAACTCTACCATGAGCTTTTTTGCTCTTGGATGTCCTAAATATGGGGCATTTGAAAATTTCTTTACGACTATGCTCTACATATTCTCTTAATTTGGTACATACATCTTTACATTGTAACATAAAAGAGCATCATTCTCTCTTATAAATCCTTTATATCTGGGATTTTGATCATTCTCAAATAATGCTTTTGTGACATGATCATAGAATTCATCTCCTCGTAATAATTTGATCACTCGATCCCTAAAAGTACTCTTGATAGTAACCATAGATGTTATGTACCTCCTATGACTAAGGGCATCAGTTATTCTATTTTCCTAACCTTTGATATAGTTGATATCAAAATCATAATCAGATAAGAGCTATAGTCAACGCCTTTAATGATAATTTAGACTCAGTTGGGTGAAGATGTATTTGAGTCCCAAGTTACCTATCTTGAGCGTAAACAATTTTTCCAACAAATAATTATACCAAAATTGAAAAGCATGCACAATTGCTATATGTTCTAGGTCACAAGGGGAGTATTTCACCTCACAATACTTTAGCTTCCTTGATTCATAAGCTACTAATATTCCATCATGCATGAGGACTCCTCTTAGTCCATCTCCATATGCATTTGTGATCACTAAAAATTGACCATTGGGATTAGGAACTCTTAAAACTAGTGATAAAATAAGCCTTTTTTTCAATTCTTGAATAGCTACTTCACACTTATCTGACAAAATAAAACTTTGGTTCTTTCATTATAGAGAGGTAATCAGATTGGCTATCCTATAAAAATTCAAAACAAACTTCTTGTAATAGCCTACTAATCCCCTGAAACTCCTTATCCCATACAAATTCTTTAGCATTGACCATTCCATAATGGTTCTTATCTTTGTCAAGTCTATTAAAATTCCATCTGTATGGATAATATGTCCTAGATATTATACTCTCTCCTATAAATGCACACTTAGACAATTTACCATATAACTTTTGCTTATGCAACCACTAAAAAACTAGTTAAAGATGTTTCTCTTCATTCTTAGAGTATATAAGAATGTCATCAAGAAAGACCAAAAAAAAATGATTTATATATATCTAAATACACTATTTATGAGATTTATGAATGCTATCAGAGAATTTGTCAACCCAAATGGTAACACTGTGAACTTATAGTGCCCATAATGAGATCTGAATGTTGTTTTAAGAATATCCTTAGTTGATGATAGCTAGTTCTAAGATCAATCTTAGAAAATACCATTGATCCCCACATTTTATTGAAAACATCATATATACGAGGTATTAGATACCTATTTTTTGTATTTTCTTTGTTCAACATTTAATAATCAATGGAAAGTTGAAGAGTATCATCTTTCTTCTTGACAAAGACAACTAGTGCACCCCATGGTGACACACTTGGCATGCTCAACCCTTTTGACAACAATTCTTGGAGTTGAGCCTTCAATTCAACCAATTAAGTGATTATCATAATGTATAGTGAATTATACTATGGTCTTGATCTAGGTATGATATCAATTGAGAAATAAAACTCTCATTTAGGAGGCAATCTTGGCAATTCTTCCAAACACATTTCGACAATAAATGCTTGGCATCATTTTCCCGGGGCCTTCTTGAGTTGCATAGTAGAAATTTTCTTGAGCCTCAACTCTCTTTTCTCACCTTGAATTTGTGTCTGATATCTAAAATCATCCAGACACTCAACCTTATTCAAGTAGCATTCAACCTTGGCCTTATGTTTTGCAAGCTAGTTGACTCCTAGAATCACATCATATGACCCTAGTGGTGCTATATATAGATCTATTATTTTTATGAATTTGGTCAACCTAATCTGTAATTCAAATAAAAACTTGTTAATCATGAATTTTAAATCATTCCCATATTGTATCGACCATGCATTTGCCTTTACTCTAGCTCTTCTAGATAACTTACTAATCATTTTAGGAGATATAAAACATTATGTATCCCCTATGTCTATGAAAATAGAAATTAGATGTTTAAACAAAATACCTGATAGTTCTATGGATGAAGCTTGGAATTCATCTTATTTATTATTAATTATTTCATGAATACGCTACTAAAAATTTCCCTATTAAGGAGTAAGACCTTTGTTCTTTGACTTGTCCTGAGTACACTCATGAGCATAATGGTCATCTCTAAAAATGAAGCAATGTCTAGGTGGTCCTTTCTTATCAGCCTATTATTTTCCTTTGAAACTACCTTTGAAACCATTTCCCATTTTCTTGTTGCCTAAACCATTATCAAATTTGGCATTCTGATTTTTGAAACTCTTCCTGAAGTCTCCACTCTTGTGTTTCTAGTTCCTCTTTTTGAAAGTTATTTTATAACTTCCAAACTTCTTTCTAAACTTATCCCTAGCTTGTGCAAGAGATTTTAGCTTTTTCTCCTACTTGACTACCTTCTCAAATATTTGGTCTATGGTGGGAGGTTCATGAACATCCACCTCTCCACTGATCTATGGTTTCAATCCTATGATGAACTTCTTAATTCTAAATATCTCATATGCCTAGTACTAAGGTACATACTTCAAAAGTTTAGTAAAATGCTCCCAATACTCATTCACTAATAAGTCTCCTTGATTTATATTTTATAAATATATAATATTATAAGTAAAGTATAATTGTGGAAGCCACTATGATCTAAACAAAGTCACAAGTTTTTTCCATGTAGTGGCGGTCAAGTTAAGATTCATTTCCAACTTCTTGTTGGACCACCACGTAGTTGATGCACTAGCCAACTGGAAAGCTCTTCAAACTAATTTGGTGACCTCATATTATTTTTTAATATCAAAATACTTATCCATCTCAATCGGCCATGCTTCAGCTCCATCACCCAAAATAGTTCCATCTAACTTAGGTGGATTTACCTTTTTCATATCTTTAGTCAACTCTGCAACTACATATGCTCTCACATCCCGAGGGTTTTCTTTTTCAATGGGATGATTTTTAAGTTCATCATAATTTTATTCCTTTCATGGCCATAAACTTTTTACTCAAAGGCTGTAATATGGCCCCTGGTCTCATTCATGGCTATGAGAATTTGATCCAACTTTACTGCATGCTCAATGTCAAATTATTTAGGATCAAATGGAGGCTTACTATCATTGACATTTGATAGACCCTCTTCAAATAATCTATTTTTCACCATCTCCTTTCTGATAAATAGAAATATACTAAAATGTTAGTGGACTCGTTCATTCTTAGAGTTCAAGCCATAGCTTTGATATCACATGTAACATCCCCACTCGAAGCTACCTAGAATAACATGATTTTTTAAAAAAAAATTAATCAAAGTATTCTTTCATTAGATTACACCACAAAAATCTAATTAGTGATCTAGATAAAATACTCTAAGTATGATAACTATAAAATAAACAAGTGGCACCTATCCGTTAATGATCACTATCATCATATGAAACACATCATAATTGAATATAAAAAGTAATTGTAGATATCCATGAATAGTTGGTACAAATATATAACCACTGTTGTCAATATACAATAAATAAATATTTATATCTCATTAGAGATAATGTTTAAATAATAATAAATACAATATAATGTAAAATATACAAGATACAGGTCTCCATAAAGTATGAGTTCCTCAAACTCTAGTATTTATGGCAATCTCATGTGTCATCTCCCAAAAATTACTATTATGGGGAGGAAGAGCATAATCTGTGTAATTTTCTACATCAACCACAGACCATCAATCTCCTGTACAATCCCTCATCAGGAAATGGACCTCCTTTCATAGATGACTAGATAATTATGGTGTGAGAATCTAGGGAGACAAACTACTACCTGTGTGATGTATGATTTCTAAGAACATGTAGTGTACCATAAACAAATCCATTCTAACATGATAACACACAAACAATTAAATCATACATATGAAATGATAATGTCTAACATTACTTTGTCCAAAGTTTTCAATAGTAATTTATCTCTAAGATCAATCAATTTTAACACAACACTTAATCAGATTACCTTCATCTAGCATTGGTGATGCTAGTAAGCTAGTGAAGTATGTCCCACTACTTACTTAGTACTATAAATACAAGATTTGGTTAATATAAACATAACCAATAAATTCATATAGATTACTTGCTACTAGAAAGCATAAAACATGATAAACATAGGATAATCAAAATGTATACATTTATTCTATCAAATGTATGAATGAATCACCACTATATTATTTGTTACATAAATAAAATAAGAAATACAAGTACCGTTCATACCATATGGGTATATTAAATATTCAACTACATATTTCTAATTTTTGTAATTAGATACAACATAGTACATTCTATGATAAGCAATCATAGTCCAACATTCTCATGTATACTCTACTTAATTTTAACATCAATTCATAATAAAGGAATCATAAAACTAACAAAAACACAACCTTTCATTTTATAATTTTAGTAGACTACATTCATATAGTTATAGTTTTCTATCCTTTGAAAACCTATGATTTTTTTATTATTCATAATAGATATAAGAAAATATGTATCAATTTAGGTGAATTATATTTAAAAATCTAGCTATATTCAAATTATTATCTAAATGTAATGTCCCAGTAACATCCATATGGTACATCTAGATCCATTATTTATTTAATATACAACATTTGAATATTTTAATAGCTAATCTTTATAATGTAATAAATATAGATTATTTATATAATCTAGATCCATTATCCAGTTTCATCTATATAATGAGAATCCTAATTAGTGGAGTATTCACTTTTGCCATGATGTCATTATATATTCATCGTATGTATACTTATCTATATGTATTTGATATAACTATGGATCTTATCTACATACATTCATTGATAAAACTCATTATTAACCCATTATATTTATAAAAAGATCATAGTGATATTCTTAATCAATCAAGAATGGTACTAATTGTGATACTATCGAGGGATAATTATATACATACCTCTCATGCGGATGTTACTTATAGTCTTATTCCATATATATCCCTAAATATTTTCTCAAATTAAATCATTAAAGCATAAAACATCACATGGTAATAATATATATAATAGCTAAATATGATTAGCAGTAATATACATATAATCAAATAAATATGTATAACTCATAAGGATATCCCAAAACTATAATCTAAAATAAAATTTTGTCATTAGTTCACATCGTAATCTCGGATATCCATATAGGGACATTAATATATCACTATTACACTCTTTCATTGTGACAAGTTATTTATTAATATTATTGAGTTGTTACACTAAGGGATATGCTATTATAATAAAATGTTATAGAAATTCTATTACAATAGTCCATATCTATATTTTTTATGGTATCTTAATGCATATATTTGGTACATCATAGTTATAAACAAATCATTCCATTAATATCTATTACGCCATTGTTATAAATAGATCATTCCACCAATATCTGTGATCTTAATGCATATTAACATATAATATATTATAAATAGATCCATTAGTTTATACTTTAATTAAACTATATATAGATGTTAATGCTAATTTATACTTATTACTAATATTTAAATCCAGATTATAAACATTATCCATATAATCTTAACTTATGAATTAATGGATGCCTTTAACATAAACATAATTTTAGCTCCACTAATATTACTAGATATACTATTATCCAGATGGCATAAATTATAGTATTAGATGACATTGACCATATATATATATATATATATATATATATATATATATATATATATATATATATATATATATATATATACATATATATATATACATATATACATATACATATATACATATATATATATACATATATACATATATACATATATACATATATATATACATATATACATATATATATATACATATATATATATATATACATATATATATATATGTATATATGTATATATATATATATGTGCATGCACGCGCGCACGCACAAACACACACACACTCATCTACCTTAGTGAAAATGAGTTTTAGGGGACTCATGTTACTTATAAAATATGGTATAGGTAAATTATTGAGTTTATCAATAGTATAAAATCATTGAGTATTTAATATGTACTCATTATTTATTTTTATTTATAGTTTGCTATTGAATGCAAATCATCATCATCATCATATATATATATATATATATATATATATATATATATATATATATATATATATATATTTACAGTTTGATATATATTTAAATACATAGTTTGATATATATAAATATACAGTTTGCTACTTACTAGATCACTATATGCAACCTTATGATTGGGATAATATATATGTTTTAATCAAGTTATAGGCTTAGTAGTATATGCAATATATGTGGTTATATATATAAATACACACACACACACACACACACACACACACACACACACACACACACACACACATATATATATACATGTATGTATGTATATATACATGTATATATATACATGTATGTATGTATATATACATGTATATATATACATGTATGTATATACATGTATGTATATATATATGTATATGTATATATATATATATATATATATATATATATATACATGTATATATATATATACATGTATATATATATATACATGTATATATATATATACATGTATATATATATATACATGTATATATATATATACATGTGTATATATATATACATACATATATATATATATACACATGTATATATACACATGTATATATATATATATACATATATACATATATACATATATATACATACATATATATACATACATATACATATATACATACATACATACATACATACATACATACATACATATATGGTTCAATGTTAATTCACTCAACTATTAACATAGTCTCAAAGTTCACTATGCCTTTAAACAAATCACTCTACTATTATATATAAAATTCACACATATTTATTTTCATAACTATAAATATTAAACTCCCAACCCAATTGAATGGTTTACACAGTCCATACAATTATAAAAGTACACAAAATTTTAAATAGTTCACAAGAACAATGGTGCCTAACTAGTAATGCTCCCAATTGGAATTATTCTCCCCTACGCTCTTCCTTCTCCTCTATACTCCATTTTTCTCTCTCTTCTCCTATGTCGTGCCTCCCTTTTTTCTTTCTCTTACTCTTTCTCCCTATGTTGCACCTCTGTCCATTCTTCTTAATCTTTGTATGAGTATTGGATTTTATTTAAAGCTACATTTTTTCCCTTTTATTTATTTTCTCCCATGATTTTCTTTTATTTTTGTATTTTTTTAGAATCTTTTCATAAACCACTAAGTCTTCTTCTTCTCTCTAATTTGCCTTAAAGCAAAACTAAAAATACTTGTTTTATTCTATTTATATCACCACACCATTGTTTTATTTGTTTTTTATTTATTTTATGAAGCTTTTCTTATTTTATTTTCTAACTTAATAATAATAGTTACCCCATTTAATCATTAATTTTAATTTATCATTATTAACTATGAAATCTTTGAAATAATCCAGTAAAAATAACTAATGTTATGACCTTAATTAGAAATGACTAATATAAGATCAAAGATACTTTTTAATAGTAATTAGCATTCTTGAAGTATCATAATGATATCTAGCTTATGTTCTAAAACATTCTAAATCCATAAGGGTTAGTCTACATACACGTTCACACAATCTTACATTTTTGAAAACATTAACAGTCATGAGCATATTATCACAACATAACACAATAAAACAATATTAATTCCACATAAGCATTAAATCATTCTAACACATAGGTAGTATATATAAATAATTATCTAAATGCAAATAATCATTAAAAATGTGATAACGTTAACCATTAAAACTATGAATATAACATGTACTAGCTAACATGGTGTGTGCAGGATTTTAGCCACTATTCTATCATCCCCCAACAACTACATCTATGCCACCCTCTCTAATGATGCTCTCCCTTTTTTATAATCTGAGGGATGAGTCTCTCCTACATCAAACTCATAACAAGTAAGTAATTAGTTCATAACATCATGACATATCTCATAAAATACTACTGAAATAACAAATCAACATGATCACATTAAAAAGTATATACAATATAGGTAATGCATAGTGATGTAATCATGAAATCAAAGTAACATACATCTGTCCCATAACAACATATGACTTATAGCTAAATCAAATCACCAACTATAAATATCCATAGATAATTAAATAAGTTTGCTTAGCGAGAATTCATGATGTAACACTATGAACACTTTGATAGAGAAAAATCATGATATATGCCATCATTCTAGAGCTTTGCTTTGCCTCAGCACAATAAACAATAAATAACATGAATAGCCAAAAT
Source organism: Torreya grandis (assembly GCA_037957365.1). NCBI lineage: Eukaryota > Viridiplantae > Streptophyta > Pinopsida > Cupressales > Taxaceae > Torreya > Torreya grandis. Next base: position 1,618,760 of record JARHVA010000873.1, on the reverse strand, counting down.
TATGATAAAATCTTATTAGGATTAAATCAAATATTCTTAACCAAAAACATAGACATAACAATGCTTCAAAAATCCTATCATAGTTAAGAACATGAATACAACATATTCTATTATTTGATCTAATCTGCTCCTTACCATGAGATGCCCATGAGATTAGGTGTTCCTTGAAAAGGGAGAGGTGGAGACAAATACAAACTTTTGTCCTCTATTTTAGGATTGATCTGGGACCATCTTATGTTATGACTACGAGTATTGGACTTCAAAAACAGAGTTTGTGTGAATAGTCTACAAGAGATGTATTATTTCAATCGAAAGTTTAATACGTTATGTTTTGCATGGTTTAAATTTACCTATGACTAATTTGAGTGTTGGGTTTATTCTTTCTAAATACAAGGGCAAAAAGGGATTCCAAAACCACTAAATAAACATAAAAGAGATGGAAGGGTAAGGTAGAAAAGGATGCCTCCAGGTCTAAAATGAGATCAATGCAATAGTCATTGAACTAAGTGACTTTAATACAATTATACCACTATAGACGAAGTTTCACTAGAGTTTTACCTCCAAGGGCATACATTAGGGAGAGTCTGAGAGAAATGGGAGTATGTATTCAATGTGAATTCCTACCAAAGATTAGTACTAGGGGTTTATTGTCAAGAATATAAAAATACCATATGAAAACTTACAGCTAAGCACATAAATGATCAATACTTACTAGAAGAGAATGAAAGAATTCACATAGAGAATATAATAGCTAAGCACATCATAATCATGGCATACATAAAGTGAAAAGGTGTTGATCCAATTAATCATGGAAATTTTGATCATTTAAAGATGAAGATAAAATAAAATTATACACAGAAAAGACCCTTTTATAGGAACAAATTTTATGTTCATTAAAAGAGTGAAAAATGGCTACAATAATCGATATGGGTCATTATTATAATCTAGAGTGTAGAATGAAACACAGGTGAAATCCTAGAAATAATCTGATAGCACTTTTAAGAATTTTTTGGTTGACCCTAAAATACAATACAATTCCTCTATAAATAGATAAGGATTGGGGATCACCTCCAAAAATCATGAGGATCCCATCCTGGGCCACGATGGTCACTCATTACAGTTAGAACCATATTGAAAAATTAAACCAAATTAAATCCCAATAAACCCATAAAAAATCTATAGGGACCACCTCTAAACATGTAGAGTTGGCTAATAGGGGTTGTCTCTCAATGACTTCAACTGGGAACTCCCAAATTTTAGTGCAACTACCATGAGATTGAACTCCTTGTCCATCTTGGCCACATTCATTGGAGGCTCCATGAAGATCACCTATACCTAAGTTACCAGTCTTTGGGAGAACTCGTAAGTTAATTCCATTGAGCCCTAGACTCCTAAAACTTGGTTGATGCTTGTAATATACTCAGTTGATAGATCCAACACTATCTGGGCTGCTTCTTGGTTTGCCTTAGCCATTTTCTCCCTCATAACCTAGTTGAATTAATCCAAGTAGACTCTAAATTCCCCTTGGTTGAGTAAAGTGCCTTTCAAGTAGATTGGCATTAAGATATTGACCTCTTGAAATTAAATCAATATCTTCTTCTCACCATCTTCAAAGGATTCTATATTAGTGTGGGTCAAGGCTAGCCACTCTTCCATCGATGCTTTCATGATTCTGATATAAGTTTGGTATAACCTCAAATTCAAGGTTGGCATTAGTTTGAGCTCTGGGAATATCCCCTTGTTGATCATAACCTACAACTTCTAACACTTTTTATCAATATTTGTAATTCTCCTCATCTTATTTCCTCTATATAATTGCATAAATCTTAACTTGAGTCCCCGCTACTTTATTTAGGATTGAGAAAGGTAGGAGGGCATCCTTAACCTTCCCAATTAATCCTATCATAAATGTGATATTCACTTGGGCCTCAAGAGTCTAAACTTGGATCTATATGTCATTGAGGAGTTTCTTAGACATGTCATGAATAGTTCAAAGGATGGATAGGGGGTCGTTAGCAATTTTATCTTCTCTAGTAGAAATATTCACCTTAGTAAGGGAAAATAGATCCTAATGGGTCTACCATATCACTGGGTTCCCCTCCTGAATGAACCTTTGAGTGAGCATCCTCTTCATGCTCCTGGAGGCTCTATAAAAACTCCACTACACATTCATGTCACCCTAGACATCCATTTATGGCATATGTGACCTCAAGACCTTCCTTTGTGTTGTTGGGGATGTAGGAGGTGTAGCTAAAATGGTGGTGAAGGGTAGACAATGAGGTGGATGGGAGATGGAGGAAGTGGAAGGAATGAAAGAGGAAAGGAGTGGAGGTAAAGGGGGCATGGGGGTGAAAGGGGGAAGAATAAAAATGGAGGCCCATAAGAATAATTGAGTTCATCATTATTCCTAGTTGACGTTCATGTGAGTCAGGATTGCCCCTAGGAACATATCATAGAACAATGTAAAATGCTTTCAACTTTGACACATCATTCGTAAAAGTGATATTCATTTTGTTTTCATTCTGAACCACATCAAAATTTGTCAACAAACAATATCAGACATTAAATACTTGAAAAATGTATGCTAAAGATCTCTTCCTTATGAACCAACATTTCCATTCTTATTTCATAAGAATGATGATGTTAAAAAACATATTTTTAAAATTCTTCTACTTGTCAATGGACATATTTATATATTGAATGTTATTGATAAAAAAAGGAATTTATTTGATGAAATTGCTACAAATAATGAAAAGAAGTACATCCCTGATATAATTATTTTGAAATCAAAAATATTGGTGGAATTAATTAGTGGAAATTATGATGTACAAGATGGATTGGTGAATGGTTTTGATGGAATTATCAATCATTATACACCTAGCCAAGTAGACATAGTTTGGATAAAATTCAATGACATTAAAATTGGAACGTTGTAACGCAAAAAAAATGTAGAAGTTTTAAAATGACCAGATTGCCAAAAATTGGATTCCAATATAAAAATCTCAAGGAAAATTTACATTAAAAAAATGATGGCAACCATATGTGAATAATTTTCAATATAAATAACATGTGATCAAATAATACATAGATCACAAGGTCTTACAATGGATGCATTAGTGTTTGATCCTACCAATGTCAAGTGGCATGGACTTGTCTATATTGCACTTTCATGAGTAAAAATATTGAATCATTGTATCTGGTGAATAATTTATAACTTGATAACTTTATGATAATAAAGTAAATGTTGAGATGTAAAGACTAGAAAATTTTGCATAGTGGCTGCCACTTTTTGTCAATGTTCTTGAAACATGTAATAGCCTCACTATTTTCTCACCGAATGCATGAATTTTATGATTGCATCTAGAATGCATCACACATGAATATGAACTTATGGATGCAAACATTTTATGTTTTAAATAAATGATATCTATAAAAATAGAAAATGCTTTGATTCTTACATAAAATTTTGACTGTCACCTACCAATGGATGTGCATGGGATAATGTCATGCTTTATAAAAAACATTGTATTGAGAAACAATAAAGTATTTGCTACACTAAACATGGAGACTATGACACATGATATATTATATTTAGATACATTGATACAGATAGTAAATATTTATTTAGTACCAAATGTGACAATAGATTATGTATTGGTATTTATAGAAATGATAGTTACTAGATTTCCACGTGAAACTAATGTCATATTTGTTGGTGACTTCAATATTGACATGCGTCATCAAAAAATATCTAGACAATTAATTTTAAAAATAATGTATAGGCATGGTTATTATTTGATATCAAATATGATAACAACATATGTAAGTACTTTAATAGATAACTTTTGGACAAATGCAAATATATATAATACTCGATTCAGTGTTTGTGATGCCTATTGGATAGACCATCATGCAGGTCGCCTTCAAATTTTTCTTTGAAAAAACAATAATAATGACTTTATACAGATGCAAAAGTTGTTGTTTACCTTGTGTGATTTCATTTTCATGCACCAAGTATAGCTAGAAAATAGAATTTGTTATTGTCAATAATCAATAGCAAATTAAAGCAAAAAAAAAAAAACATCAGAACAAAAAAATTAATGTATGTCACTTGCATTATACATATATCAATTGTATTTGCATTTGTATGCAATCATAAACTATTTATGAAATCAAAAAAAAAATGTAATACACTGGATATAGAGCTAGGCATGTGCGTTATTTAATAAACAAAAATTGCATGATAAAACATGCTATAATGGTAATACATTGTTTCTAGACATTATGAGTTATTATTTTTGAATGCTCGTGATTCTTTTTCTTACTATTTGTCAGTTAGCAATGTCACATATAGAATATATAAAATATTTTTTCCTAATCCATAAGTAAAACTACACGTGTAAATAGATAAATACATAGAGCAATAGACAAAATACATCAATTATATTATGCATTGTTTCATTTTATTCTTTTTTTTTTGGTTTTTGAATCGAAAATATGTTTATGAAAGTTTTAAAAATGTATCAAAGAAGGTGGATATGGATCCAACCAAATACATTGAGCAAGATGTGCAAATAGGAGAAATGAAAATGATAAAATGGTAATATTTTTTTTAGTTTTGATAATTTAATTTGTTTGTTGACTAACAATTTCTTTTTGTTCTATTTTTTCTCTTTAACAATTTCAAAATCCAGGATGTCGATAATGTTGTTGTACCATAAATAGAAAACTATATATGGGAGTGGAAGAAAATATCAACCATCAAATAGAGGCAAACCAAGTAAATATTGTATAACAAAGTATAGACCTACAAACAAAAATAAAGTAATAGAAACCACAAAAATGACAATTTTTCTATTTTTCTAACTTACTGTGGGACACTAACATCCATAACAAGTATATTATTTTTTCTCATGAAACTTGTGATTTGTTTTTAGTTTTTTAATTGAAACAAAGGAAATAATGGCATTATACAATAATATAAAATATTTGTAATCTTGGCTTCGATTTTAAAACTATTGTTACAGTGCAAATATAGAGTAAAACATACTGGTTTCAATCATTGAGATCTCAACAAAAAAATTGGGAATATTTTTTAAGGGGATGTATCACTTGTCTATGGTGTTCATTTCATAAAGAATCCAAATTTGCCATCTAAGGCAGAAATAGTGCATAGACACCTTGTTGACAAATTTGGTCAATTGATAGTAACTATCAATATCAACAACAAATTGATTGATAAGTTTTTGCCCTAGTTTTTGGTTAGTAATAGTATCTGCATCACAGATTTTAGGATAAAAATAGAAGTCAATATAAAAGAGGTGATGCTAAATGTTGTGTTATCTTAACACAAAATCAATTATGGAAAACATTGTAATTGTATGCAATGAGCACAAACTCACTCCATATATCACGATACATCATCTTGTGCAATAAGATAATGCATATGTAGTAGGCTCATTAGCTATTATAATAGTTAGGTATAAAAAATGTTACAATCAATATGAGTTCTATTTCAAAGATGGTGAAACTAAAGAAGACATGGAAACTATAAGTGCTAGTGCTAGAATATTATAGTTCTTGTTTTTCATCTTTCAAAATGTTACTTAGTTTGAGATAACATTTACATATCCACTTTATTTTCTAAAATACTGACATTAAAGGCACCCTTTCAATTCATGTAGGGTAGTCCACATTTATGGATATATTAAATGACAAGTATACAAAATCTCATTTTAAAAGTTTGGCAAAAAACAATGTTGAAGCTAGTATCTATCTCTAACTCAATGCTTTTAGTGAGAAAGAAAAAACATTGGTTAGAAACAAATAATAGAGTTTTAATAGTTTGAGAATATGACAATTTATGATTTTGATTTGGAGGTTAAAGGCCTCTTGAAATAAAAAATTGTTTGTGTCACCTTTCCAACCATTACAATCTCATGATCATGGCTGACACACCTTCACCAGATAATCATGAATATTGCATAAATTGTCAACAAAATTAAATTTATTCATACTAGAATTCATTACAATGCATTGTACAGATATAAAATGGACAAATAGATTTAATTTTTTTAACAAACACTCCTAAAATAAAATCTCTCACAACTCATTAAAATATATTTTAATCCATACAAGCAAGATATATCAGCTGTCACATTTTTTTCACAATGATTTCAACTACATGGCAGCTTCCCACTTACTGTAGATAACACCGTTAGATCTATTAGCAAGTACTTCTTATGTTGTGAATTTTTTTTAGTTTGTTGAATTGTGAAAAAAAATCAGCATAGACAAAAAATAATGCAGTAGGCATATTGATTGAAAGCTATAATTTTTTAGAGCCAAGAAATACTGAGCTGCTATATATGTGTAGTGTTTATTTTCTTTTGCTTTTTATCCTTTGGTTTTTTCTACTTGGTGATGCTAATAGAAACTGATGATCTCTTTGTTTTTTCATTTCTCTGTAAGACATCGAGAAACTAGGTATATAGAACATCGTACATCTACATTATAAATTATAGGATACATATTTGAGGTTAAAATATAAGTAAAAATATTTATAATTATGAAAGTGACAAGAACAACAAATTTACATATATTTTTTTACATCTGGCTTGATCTTTGATCTATAACTTTTATCATAACCTGTCATGGTTTACAAAGATGTCCATAGTACTTACTAACCACACATGGATGATATATGAAATAGAACTTGTATTCAATATAGCTATCTCCATTATCTTTGAAAATCTATTCATGTGCTTTCTCTGTAACTGAATATCATATACCACTACACAATTTTTTTATGGTTTTATTCATGTTTTATTTTTTTGTTGCTTTAGCTTGTTTTCTTTCCTTAAAACATGCAATGAAACTTGAGCAAAACTATTATTCTATATCATATGTTTCTATTTCTTAAGTTTTATAATCAGTCGATGCTCAGATAACTTATTCATTTCTTTGAATTTATATTATTACAAAACTTTTAATAATGCAAAAACTATTTGATTTAGATCATGAACCTGTTTGTGTTTTAAGTACATTTTGATTCGGTATATGTGATGATATTGATATTTTTGTTGTTGACCTTAAGTAGATGCTATATTCGAGAGACTTTGTTTTCTATGATTGACTAGTAGTTTGTTACTCATTTTTTAGTCAATTCTTATGCTCGAGATGACTTTTGATAAACTTCAGATAACATGCATCTGCTACAATGATTTTTTGTAATTGGATTTGAAACTTACTTGGAAATAAGCAATGCCATATGATTCTAGAAAATAAGAAAAGGACATACATGGATGATTTAAAAATCATTATCTATAATAGAGGAATTAGTAAATTAAAACAGTTCAATACAAAGACTAAGATTGAGTACATCAAAAAAATTACTTTATGATTTCATGAACAAGAGCATATGAGTATGAGAGACTTCGATATAGATCAATCTAATTATCAAAAATATATACTAATAAATATCTCCTTCCATGTCAAAAGCTTTAATTTACACATCTTCTATGTAAATGATGCATACACAAATGTTTACGATCAATAAAAAACATCTGATTAATGCTATCATGTACAATACAGTAGCAAATACTTAGTAACTTCATTTTATGGCCAGCTACAAAAAAAAAGTATTGACAAAAAAAAATTGGGCAAAAATAAATGCTAACTATTTTTAGCTTTCTTTAGAACTTTGTATATTGTAACTCCCAAAAACAATTGTAAATGTTTTTAAATAATGTAGAGATCACTAAGATAATTCAAAACACTTATGAATTAGACTATATCTATCACATTATATATATATATATACACACACACACACACAATAGTAAATACTTAGTAACTTCATTTTATGGCCAGCTAAAAAAAAAATTGGGCAAAAGTAAATGCTAACTATTTTTAGCTTTCTTTAGAACTTTGTATATTGTAACTCCCAAAAAAAATTGTAAATGTCTTTAAAAAATGTAGAGATCACTAAGATAATTCAAAACACTTATGAATTAAGATATATCTATCACATATTTTATATATATATATATATATATATATATATATATAAAATACTTAGTAACTTCATTTTATTGCCAACTTAAAAAAAAAAAATTTGGCAAAAGTAAATGCTAACTATTTTTAGCTTTCTTTAGAACTTTGTATATTGTAACTCCCAAAAAAAATTGTAAATGTCTTTAAATAATGTAGAGATCACTAAGATAATTCAAAACACTTATGAATTAAGATATATCTATCACATATATATATATATATATATATATATATATATATATATATATATATATATATATATATATATATATATATATATATATATATATATTCTTGTTATCATAACACACATGCATTTGAGTGATTGAATAAAGGAACTTGTATTAAATATAACTATTACCATTAGCTTTGGAAATTTATTGGTATGTTTTATTCCCATGTAAATGTCATATATGCCTACAATTGATTTTTTTTTCTTCTAGTTTATCCATTTTATTTTTTTGTTACTTAATTTGTTTTTATCTTGGCCTATGCTATGGAACTTAATCGAAACTAATGTTCTCAATCCTCTGATTTTATTAAATGTTTCAAATATCCTATGCCTATATTTTTTTTTCTTCCTCAATTACCTTAATGCAATATGTTTATGCTATATTATAATGTGCAATGCATCATTTTGCGATTGCAATGCTCTTTTTCCAACAGGTGATTTTCAGATTGCTTGAGTATTTTCTTTAAATTGATTAATTCATTGTCTCTCAATTTATTTTGGTGTAGATTTTTAAGACTGTGAAAAACATTGAATGCATAATCATGCAATTGTTTATGCTTTGCTTATGTTTTAATTCTTTGTTTTTATCGATCCTAAAATTTTATAGTTAAGCTTAAATGTATCCTATATTTAGAAAACTTTATTTTTACGATTGACTAGAACTTTGTGATGCATTTATTCCATAGATTTATTTGTGGTTGATTCAATTTTAAATAAATGTTAGGCAATATGCATTTTCCATACTCTAAATCTCACTTGCATTTACAAAGATAAAAAAAAATAACATTTAAAAAAAATTGAAACAAAACATTTTTTTTAACTTTGTTACGAACTATATGTGTTTTATGATGCAATTGTAAATCACTTCAATTAATATGGAAATAACCGACAAATTCAACACTTATATGCATTAGCACATAGTGATTGAATAAAAAAAATTGTTTTCATATGAGCACTTATGCAAGTTTATGAGTCATTACTTTCCATTAAGAGGTTTTCTTTGTTCGTGTCAACTTCAACAAAGAATTTGGTTGATCTAAGTGTTATTTCCATAGTCATGGTTACTTATGGAAAAGCCTCTGAATTTAACATGCATAGCTTAAGCTAAAAAAAAAATTCTAGCAGATCTACATTTAATAAAATAAAATAGATAGTAAACAATTTCTTGAAATAGGCCATCATGGGTGTCCTCACATAGATAGATTTTTGTTGTGACAAACTTTGTGTATCTCATGAATGATTAGTTACGTCTTGGTTATGATTGTTATTCATGAATCTTCATCAGTGGTTCTAATTACAATTAAAATTTGGACTTGGCTTAAGAGATGATGCACCTTCATCCCAAGCCTATATGTATATCTCTCACATTTCAAAGGTAGACCAAATTTTGATATTCAATATAGGTAGATACCTTATGGTTGTTCTAAAAATTTGTGTTGTATCACTAATTCTTTCTATTTCATGTCTATGTCATAATGTTTATGCATTTTATTTAAGCAATAATTTTGTCTTTCTTGATATATGTAATAACAGTTTCACATAGCTTATAATCAATTAGTAAGATTTTATCAAATAAATATATGCACTAGTAATACAAGTCAATAAATATTGTTTCATGTCAACAAATTAGCTTGGTCAATCTTTGAAATTTATGTGGAACACATGTTTCCATCTTTGATAGGTCTGAATAGCTGGTCACAATAACAATTGGGGACCTAGTGCATTTTCATTTGGCTGTGCTCTCCCAAGATCTGACCTCTCTAACAATTCTGGGAGACTAGCCAAATTGATAATTGGTAATGTGACACCTCTTCATTTGGTCTAGTTATTCTAGGCCCTAAAATCTCTAAAAAGTTTAGGGGACTAAACATAATGATAACTGGTGATGTGGTGCTTCTTCATTCAACTGGGCTCTCCCTAGCCCTCACATCTTTAATAGGTCCACATGACTAGCCACATTGATAATTGGTGACATGGTGCCTCTTTATTTGGTCTGGCTCTCCCTAGCTCTATCATCTCTAATAAGTCTAGGGTAATAATTACATTGAAAATTAGAAACATGGAACCTCTTTATTCATCCAGGCTCTCCCAAGTCCTGACATCTCTAACAGGTCCAGGGGACTTGCTACACTAATAACTATTGATCTGACAACTCTTCATTTAGTCAAGCTCTCCCAAGCCCTAACATCTCTAACAGGTATGGGGTGTTAGCCACACTAACAATTGGTAACCTAGTACATATTCATTCGATCAAACTCCCCTGAGATTGGACCTCTCTAAAAGGTCTAGGGGACTTAGCACACTAACAACTGGTGACCTATCACTTCTTCATTTGACTAGGCTTACACCTCTCTAACAGGTCTGAGGGATTGGCTAGATTGACAACTAGGGATTTATCCCCTCTTCATTCAGTTAGGATTTGTGAAATTCATAAGATGACAAAGGTAAAAAAAAGAAAGTGATTCATTAAAACTTACTTGTTAGATATTGAGATCTTGATTTTCCATAGAGGGCAACCGGTCTATATCCATGTAACAAGAATTAGACTTTGGTAGGTTTAAGTGAAACTCAACTTACAATATTAGTGACATGATTTATAAAAATAACAAACACTCCTTGATTATAAAGGGAAATAAAAGGGGCATGTCACTGATTGACAAAATCAAGGTGGCACATATTCAAAATATTGGACTCCCATTCTTCGACTAGCAAAAATATTATTTCTCAATAAACCAAATCAAAAAAAATAGTTGAAACAATTATCACAAACAAAAGTTTCAGAGACTACATAGAACTATTCTAAGCTCAGGATCTTCACTAAAACTGTTTAGAATTTATCACATATTTTGTTTACAAAAAATAAATTCCACTATTTTAAAGGATTTGGTCGATTCTACACTGATACTTATGCCACTGCATGTGGATATCATATTGATTTTGGTGCCATTTGAAATGCTTATCGACACTTCTTCAATTTTATTAAAAATCTCTAAAAAAATAATGATATGATAAAAGCTCATAGCCAAACCATTGATAAGATAATGATATATGGCATAATATAATTATTACACTACTTTGTATGATGACACATGCTCGAATCCCATGTCTTGTTCTTTCCAGGTGTATTGTCCTGCCTTTGATATTTGTACTGGCACCAGGTGATCGTGATGATGACACATGTCATCATCCCAAAGATGTGATTTCCTAGAACTATCATAATTATCACTTTTACTCTACATTTTCTATATGGATAGGATAATGGCATGTGTCATCATCCCCATGCGATGCTTGTACGTAAATTTCTTACTCCTCTCTTTTGGTGCAAGGACTTTGGATGATCTAGGGAATGACATGTGTCATCATCCCAAACTTTCACTTGCACTAAAGTGTCATGATTTTTTCTTTTTTTATATGCTCTCTAGGTTAGCCAAATGATGACATTTGTCACTATTACAATGCTCTCCTTGGTCAAAGCTATGATGTTCCTCCCTTATACTCTAAAGATTCTACATCATCAAGATGATAACTCATGTGATCTTCTCATTATTCTACTTACTTACAAGTAAATTTTTACACACTTTTCCTCTGTAGTATTCAGCTTACCAAGATGATGACATGTGTTTCCATTTTGATGCTCTACTTACCTAGAACTACCATGCTACTCAATTTCACTATGAACACTTTGACAGAGTGAAATCATGATGCATTTCATTGTTCTAGAGCTTCACTTAGGTTTGATGCAATAAACAACAAAAAACATGGACAATCAAAACTATAAAAAATCTTATTAGTATCAAAGCAACTATTCTTAACTAAAAATATAGACATAACATGCTTTGAAAATCCTATCATAGTTAAGAAGATGAATACAACATATTATTGTGTTCACTCCAATCTAATCCTTATCATGAGATTCCCATGAGATTGGGTGTTCCTCAAAAAGGGAAAGGTGGAGATAATTACAAACTTTCATTCTCTATTTTAGGACTGATCTAAGATTCACCCAGGGCACAACTATGAGTATTGGACTTCACAAAATGAGTCTGTATGAATAGTATCCAAGAGATGTACTATTACCACTAGAAGTTTAATACACTATGTTTCTTATGGTTTAAATTTAGGTATGAATACTTTGAGTGTTGGATTTGTTATTTCTAAGCACAAGGGGAAAAGGGGCTTCTAAAACCACTAAATAAACACAAAAGAGAGGGAAGGGTAAGGTAGAAAAGGATTCCTCTAGGTCTAAAATGATATCAATGCAATAGTCATTGAACTAAGTGACTCTACCATAGTTATACCACTATAGATCGAGTTGCACTAGAGTTTTACCTCTAAAAGCATACATTGGGAAGAGTCTAATGGAAATAGGAGTATGTCTTCAATGTGAATTCCTACTAGAGATTATAACAAGGGATTTATTGTCGAGAAAATTAAAATACCATATGAAAACTTGTAGCTAAGCACACAAATGATCAGTATTTACCAAAAGAGAATGAAAGAATTCACACAAATAATATAATATCTAAGCACATCATAATCACAACATATATAAAGAGAAAAAGTGTTAATTTAATTAATCATGGCATTGTTGATAATTTAAACATGAAGATGAAATAAAATTATACACAAAAAAGACCCTTTGAAAAAATAGAACTTGTGTTCATTAAAAGAGTGAAAAATTACTATAATAATCAATATGGGTCACTATTTACCATCTAGAGTGTATAAATAAATGCAAGTGAAATCCTAACAATAATCTAACAACACTTTCAAGATTTTTTTAGCTAACCCTAAAATACAATATGGATCCTCTATAAATAGATAAGGATTGGGGTTCACCTCTAAAAAGCATGAGGATCCCATCATGGGACATGTTGATCACTCATTATAGTTACAACCATATTTCAAAAATTGAACCAAAATAAATACCAACAAACTCATAAAAAATCTATAGGGACCACCTATAAACATGTGAAGATGATTAATAGGGGTCGGCTCTCAACTACTTCAATTGAGCACTCCTAAATTATAGCATAGGTACCATGAGATCAAACTCACTATCCAACTTAGCCATGTTCATTGAAGGCTCCCTAAAGATTACCTCTACCTAAGTTACCAGTCTCTAGGAGACCTCAAAATCTACTTCCATCAAGGCATGGACTTATAAAACTTGGTTTATGTTGTTAATGGAATGAGTTGACATATACAACATTGGTTAGGCTCCTTCTTAGTTTTCTTTAGCCACTTTCTCCTTCATAACCTAGTCAAATTAACCCAGGTAGAATATGAATTCCCCTTGGTTGTTTAGAGTGATATTTAAGTGGAATAACATTGAGATATTGACCTCTTGGAAGTAATTCAATATCTTCTTATCACCATCTTCCAAGGGTTCTATAGTAGTGTGGGCCAAGGCTATAAAATCCTCCATCGATGTTTTCATATTTTTGACATAAGTTTACTACAACCCCAAATCTAAGGTTAGCATCAATCTAAACTCTAAGAACATCCCCTTTTTAACCAAGACCTACAACTTCTATCACTTTCCATCAATCTCCATGATTCTCCCCATATAGGCATGCATCCTCTATATAATTGCATTAGTCTCAGCCTGTGTCCCCACTACTTTCCCTAGGATTGAGAAAAGTAGTAGGAGGGTGTCCTTGACTTACCTAATTAATTTGATCAAGAATAAGCTCTTCACTTGGGCCTCAAGAGTCTATACTTGTATCTACATGTCATCGAGGAGCTTCTCAGACATGTCATGGGTAGTTTAGAGGATGATAATGTTCTAGGTGATCTTCTCTTCTCTAGTAATAGTCCTCACCTTAGTAAGGGAAAATAGATCCTAATGAGTCTACCATATCATCGAGTTCCTCTCCTAAATAAACCTTTCAGTGAGAATCATTTTCATGCTCATGGAGGCTCTGTCAAAACTCTATTGCATATTCGAGTCACCTTAGGCATCCATCTGTGGCATATGTGACCTCAAGACCATCCCTTGAGTTATTGGGGGTGTAGGAGGTGTAGTTAAAATGATGGTGAAGGGTGGAGGATGAGGTGGAGGAAAGTTGGAGGAAGTAGAAAGAGTGAATAAATAAAGGAGTAGAGGTGGAAGGGGCATTGGGGTGAAAGGAGGAAGAATAAAAAGGGAGGCCCATAGGAACAATTGAGTTCATCATTGTTCCTAGTTGAGGTTCAGCTGAGGTGGGATTGCCCCCAGGAATATATCATGGAATAATAGGGATGAGATATGCTGGTTGAATGTGAATTTAGTGGCACCTAGGGTAAGGGAAGGAGGGGCCTAGGGAGCCAATCATTGGACCATTAATACTAGGGTTGTAGGAGTCAAAAGATGGGTTACTATTAGTTTTTTCTTTGGCCTCTTCCCTAGCTCAGCTCTAGGTGTTATGGTGGATGGTCTAAATATGATTGGTGGAGCCATATGAGATAATAGCATAGGGCTTATAGCCACAAATAAGAGCGCTAGGTTGATTGGAGTGGGGACTAGGAGGGTCCCTACTAGATGCAATAGGCTCCCAAAGGGTGTAGTCACATCTATCATTGAGGGCATGGCCAAGGAGAAACTAGGAGGATGTTGATGATGAAAAATGTTATGTCAACTAATCAACCCGTTCACCTATTATGAAGGTTAAGTTGAAATCATACCAGTCTAATGGTAAGGTTTTAAAGTTTTGAATACAATCCTAAAAACACGAGGATTTTTTTAAATGTTCTAAGAAATAACAAATAGGCTATTAGATATAACATATTCCATTATAATTCAAAAATCTATTTATCAAATAATGAATACATTCAGATATAAATGTATAATAAATCCTATCCGACAGAGAGAGCCTATGAATAATACAATCTCTTGAAGGAAAGAAATCTGATTTAGTAATATAATTTAATTCTAAGAATAATATATTTCTTTATTGTTATAACTTTTGAGTAAATACCAAAGACAATAAATAAAGAAGCATAAAGATAAAATGAAGTCAAGAAAATAGAGGTTTTTCCAAACTAATTCTCTTGCATTCTGTAATAGGCATCCTTTAAGGTGGTGTAGGCTCACTAGAATAGGATAACAATGAAATATTTATAAAATTCTTTGGATGGATTAGCTCATTTACTTGCTATGGTAGATCATTAATAACATTAACTCTTTCCTGACTAGGTGATTGAATAGGCAAATAATTAGGATTAGTTTACAATTGATGGGAAGAGCTACTATGAGAATGGGATCTAGCTCTAAATTTGTGATCATGCAAACCCCTATTACCCCTATGATTAATAGGACTAAATGGAAAACTACTCAACACATTCCAAAATTCTAGATCAGTGGCATCGAAATGAATAGACATTTTGGCTCCTCTACTTGCATATCTAGGACCAAACCTTCTATCCCTAAAACCTCCTCTAGAAAATTTTATATTACGTGCATTTTGATTCATGTTGCCAGAATTATGATTCCTTTCCCAACTACTATTATCTTTATTCTTGTTTGAATCTAGTTGATCCCAACCTGACATTCTAAATATAGTTTAAAATATATTTAAAATCTTATCATCATCATTTGACTAAACTCAAAAATGAATATATCAACTATAAAATCAATAATCAAAACTGTACTTCTATATTTTTAACTTTCAACCACTTAAGAAATTTATAATTATATCAACTAAAAAAATGAACAAATCAAGTATTCAACTATCATTATTGAAACTTAACTTCCTTAATATGATTTCAATTTTGACTGTGTCATGTATCATTATAATGTTCAAACTTGAAAACATAATAATAAAATTATATTCTTCATAATTTTATTTCAACTATTCTACCATACTTTATTTCATTTTATTCTCACTACATATTCAATCTCAAAATATACAGTATATGTATTATTCACAAACTACAAACTGCATGTATTTCTTATCAAACTGACAATAAATCCATAACCATTAAAAGAATAATTTTGATAGAATTTCAAATCACAATATTATAAGCTTTCAAAATGATGTTTTGAACAATAACTTTACCATAACTTTCGAATCATCATATTTTATGAAAACAACCATTTTGAGCTCATTCTTATACTAAAACCTCAAAATCCAAATTGATATGACCAAAATCATCACTAGAACAAATTATCAACAAATTGAAAACCCAAAACTAGAGTATTGCATATTAACAAGATAAACTCCATAATCATTTTAGAATATAGTTAAAATATTCCTAATGCTTATATCTCAAATTATAATCCTCATTATTCACCAGATTAAACTTCAAAACTAGGGATGAATAAATTTATAAATGACAACAAAAATAATTTCATCATCAAAATCTCATACCATAAAATATAATATGATAAAACCCAGAAAGATAGCTAATTTTCCAAGAAAATTGATACTCTGAAATCTTTCCAACTAACCTTATATCAAAATTCATGCATACAAAAGACTTGAAACAAATAGTTTATCTTGCAAGAATTTATCAAAAATATCATGCAAACTTGAAACTACAATCTCCTTTCCATATAAACTATTTGTTGTGACAAACTATAATTATCCCTTTAATAACTATTCACTCTTTCAACAATGATGTACCTGTTAATGTTATGTATGCAACTTCTCAAATTTATCTAGGTAGAGTATGGCTTCCACTCCATGATTTGCTCCAAATGACTATCAAAATTAAAACCAACCTAGTTGCATACCATAACCGTGCATTAACCACTTCTGCCTATATGTTTTTATCTAATTAGTTTCTCAAATCAAGGCATGTTATTTAGCCAAATGCTAACTTGTTTAGCAAGGTTCCAAATTTAGTAATGATCAACTTATTTATTAAAATACCCACTAACTCATGTATTTTAAGGCATATACAATCTACATTTAATTCCTTAAACCACCTTTTGATTTGTTTAGATCTTGAAGCATCCATATGACACTCACATTAAATAACTCACCAATTGAACCACCAACTTACTCCATTCGAACATTAATGACATGAGATTTATAAATTATCAATACAAATATAGCTTAATTTCCAATTGACCTTCGAAATAAAACAATCACCATGTCCATTTCAAAACCTTCATGTTAGGTCCACAACATTGTGTTGAATTCTTAGGATAATATAATATTTTAGATTAGAACCTAGAACTATTTAGGATTAATTGATAATCCTTCCATATAATAGCTTAGGTTTCAATGTTAAACCAAATTCTATTTAATTCATAACTCATATAATGCCAATATTCATATTTGCAACTGAATTTCAAAGTAACTCAAAACAATTATGACTAATTCATAAAATACCTTCAATTCTAATAAAACAATAGTGAGCATTATTATTTTTGAATTGAAAGCACTATAATAATCACTTCAATTGAATGAAGTCTAATCAACTATGTCCATTGAAACCTCATGACTGAAAATAAACATTTGGTGTGTGTGTGTGTGTGTGTGTGTGTGTGTGTGTGTGTGTGTGTGTGTGTGTGTGTGTGTGTGTGTGTGTGTGTACATTAATTTTATTCAGTTAACCATTAATGCTTTTTGAAACCACTATAATATAAATATGAATTCATAAACAAATCATTATTAGATCATTCAATTAAAAACATGTATATTCATAATACTACTAATTGACTTATGTCCCCAACTATAATTTTTAGATTTTATGACTAGGTCATCACTATGATAGATAGGAGTATAAATTTTAAAAAAATTTAGGGGTATGAAAAATAGGAATAAAAGAGGACTCTAGGATCTAAGATGGATAGATCAAAAGGGAAAGGGGAAGTGATGATGCTCAAAAATACTAAGGCCAAAGGTATTTAGGTGAAAGATGAAGGGGAGACAATGAGAGATAGAAGGGATAGAGCATAACTATTGGGTACTAGAATAAGGAATCAAAACTAGTGGGAGCAAGGGGCATAAGGGAAATAGGAGGAGATGGAGGAGTGAGTAGGTGAACCTAGATGAGTTCTTGTTGGCTACCTCAATTGGGGCATGATTTCAAGTTGGTTATGATATCAAATCTCAGTGGTTTTGGTGTTACTGGTTGAGCAAGGTATGCTTGGGTTACCTGGCACCATGTAGTCTAAGCTCAAGGATATTGGGGCCTAGTATAAGGTGATGCTAGAGGAGGCAGAGGTAGATCACAAGGAACAAGTGGAAGAGGTAGAGGCAAAGCTTGAGGAGATGGGGATATTAGTGGATGTGGAGCTTGAGGAGAAACTAGAGGAGGCTGAGGCATAACTTGAGGAAGAAAAGGTGATGAGACACCCTACAAGATTCTCTAGGAGATGAACAAAGAAGTTGGAGTTAGGTCCTCCATGGGCCGAGTAGGAGTTGGAGGGGTTATCAAGGGGCCTAACTAGGACTTATTCCTTTTATTCTTCCTCTTAGTTGTTACTCAGGATAATACCTTCTCATCATCAATAACATTGAAATAGAGTTCATCATCATCCTCAGCCTGATGGTTGTAGTTGATTTTGAGTCAAGATGCATATTTCACCAAGTGGGTCTGAATCACCCCTTTAGGGTCCCACTACCAAATCTTTCATTTTTCAAAGATGAAGGAGTCTCACCCAGCCATCATATTTTATATGGAGAAGAAGTTCCTTTAGATGTGTCCTCATATGGTTATTGGGAGTGGAGGGCACACCTTTTATGAATGTTGTACACAAAAGTTGAAGATATCATTCACTAGTTGATAGATAATCTTCTGCTCTACTAGGTGGTCATGTACATAGTATGGCAGGCATAGGGGGTCTTAGAGAAATCCCATGACTCAAATCACTGTGTCATTTTTATATAGGTAGTAAACCCCTATGGATGTGATGGAATCCTAGATTATCTTTGAGAGTCAGGGCATGGGAGCTTCATTGATCATCTAGTACCCCACCAAGTATAAGTAGTCACAAACATCTTAGACATGTTGATGTATATATTATCCATAGAGCTTGAATAAAACCATGTAGACATTTGGGCCACTAGAAACCCATGCAAGAAAGGCTGATAGGTCAAATGAGAGCATTCCACAGATGGTGGTGAGTAGGTAACTCATCATGTGGAAGTTACCCCCATTTTGGGGTTCAATGATGGTGTAGACCAACTTGAAATTGATCAATCTTCTAATGTGTGAGGTGTTGGAGTGAGTCAAGATCATGTGTAAAAAGGGTACCCACATCTCATTGACATGCTAGTAGTCTGAATTCCCAAACAACTGGTTCAGTGGGATCATGCCTACTTAGACCTCTTCTCAAAAGATGCAGACCATGTAGGCATTAATATTTTATTTATTGGCCCACTTGAAGTCTAGGTTCTAAGCTTAGTCTTGTAGTATAGCATAGATCTGGTGATCATTCATCCAGACTGACACTGTCATTGCATTATGAGAATAAGAAGTCTAGGAGGGAGTGGTATGCCTTAAAGGCATTCTTAGATATGTCAACAATTTAGTACGAAGATTTAGGTGAACACACCCAATCATTGATACCATCTTGCACTTAAATGACCTTGTGGAGGATGTCACCTAATAAGTCGACATAAATAAATGCCTCTAGTTTTGCCATAGCTCAATAGAGTCCACATCTTTGATAGGACTGAAGGGCATCCTCGTATTTAACCAACTCATCATTGATATCACCATAGTCCCTATCAATTACTTTAAATATGTCATTATAGAGCTTATACCCAATTAAAATAGTAGAGAAAGTAGTGTTTTGGTATTGAGGATCAAGCTTTGGGTTAGAGGAGGTAGTGGCCATTGGAGTAGGATAGAGGAGAAATTAGGAAGCTTTTGGGCATCAAAAGGCATGGGATATTAAGTTCTATGTAAATTTGAAGGCAAAGAATGAGAGATTTATTCTAAGGCAACAATGGTAAAAATTAATGGGCCTCCTTTAGGCTTTAAAATCTTGTGCACACATCTCCCTACATTAATACCATTTAGCATCTCACTTGGTACAAATTTGAAATTTGTGTTGGTGGCAATATTTTCTCCTTTAACTTCCAAATCTAGAATTGGATTTGGAGCCCATGATCCTCCAATGCCAGATAGATTTATATATGAGGATGGGATGTTTTTGAAAACTATCCAATTGATTCCAACTTCCCATTCCATTAAGGGTGAGTGTGTGGTAGATATGCGGTCACATACCTTAGAATATTCTCAACTAACACTCTCTTTTTGGTATGTGTAATACATCTATTAGTTTTTTTTATTAATGGTCAATGTCTAATCATGATTTCCTACTCCATGCCTTTATCCTAGGTTACGTGATGTGTCATTTGGGGACACAAGACACACCCAACTTAGTCTTGATTAATCACTTGTACTTCATTTTGAGCTTTTCAAGTCACAAGTGGTAGTTAGTTCATTCTTTCATTATATGATGCGATAAATTCCCATTAGGTCAGGCTCTCCCAAGCTCTGACATCTTTGACAAGTCTGAAGGACTTTTTTTTAAAACTTTAAATGATGCATTGATCTCCCATTAGTTTGGGTTCTTTCAATCTTTGACATCTCTAATAGCTCTGAGGGATTGCTCTCTCTAGCTCTGAATGATGGGGTGAATTCCCATTAGGTTGGGCTCTGACATCTATGAAAAGTCTAGCAGACTCACCTTTTTGACTCTGAATAACATGACAATTTCCCATTGGATCGAGCTCTCCCAAGATCTGACATCTTTGATAGGTCTAGGGGACTGCCTCTCTAACTCAGAATGACATGGTGAGTTTCAATTGGGTCTAGTTCTCTTAGGCTCTTACTTCTCTAACAAGTTTAGGGGACTAGCCTCTCTGACTCTTAATGGCATGGTAATCTCTCATTGGGTCGAGCTCTAACATATCTGACATGTCCATGGGACTAGCCTTTCTAACTCTGAATGATGTGGTTAGTTCCCATTGGGCCAAGCTCTGTAAGATTCAAAAATGACAAAGTAAGAAGGACAAAAAAGTAAATGATTCATTAAAGCTTACATGTAAAATAAAGAGGACTCGATTTTACCATAGAAGATAATGAGTTTGTTACTCTAGGAAGGGAACTAGATTTTGGGAACATATCTTTGTGAAAATCAACATACAACGTTAACACCATGATATGCTAAAATCAAATAAACACTACTTAGAAGTTTTTAGAAAATTCAAAAAATATATCTATTACTACTTGAATAAAATCAAGACAATTTTTATTTTGAAGTTTTGAGCAGGCATCGCTGACGAGAACAAAAGGGATAACTTTGAAGCTCAGATTTATAAAATTTTCAGAGGGCTCCCCTATTTCAAGGAAAGGGGGTGTGTTGGTCAGATACTTCTTGTAGAAACTCAATGATTGGTTCGAGTCTTGGAACTATTTTAATGATTTAGTTTCTACACTTTGTTAATTGTTAATAACTTATTCAAAATTTAATCATCCCACTATATTTATTGTTGCAAAATTTATTTATTTTTTCATTTATATTTCACGTTATAGATTTGACTTGTTTATGGCTATTCACCTTTTTCTCATTATAATATTTAAATTTATAATTTCAATTTTAATATATGTATATATATATAGTGTACTTATACAAAACACATAGTTTAATTTTTTTAATAGTTAAAACAAGTCTATCTCACTTGTTCATGCAGTGTACAGGTCTACACTGGAAAAATGAGTCAGCAAGCATATGGATTCCCCTATTGTGAATTAATACATAATAACTAAACTATTCAAGTTCAATCCATGTCACAAAATCCCTTTGTCAAATAATTAAGCACTAATAAATGAATGATAACTAAATTCATTGCTTTGAAATTGATCCAATCAATTAAAAAATTATCATCACATATGTTATAAATATCATCACACATGTTAAAATAACATAATTTAATAAATGAACAAGATTTTTAATGATTTGGATAATATTACAATCGACCAATCAATAGATCTTATCATTGATAAACATAGCTATGCTTTGGTGACAAGATTGGGCATTCATATTGCAAATCAATTTCATTTTTCTCTTTCTTTATCTCCGTCGCCACCTTTTTTTGGCTATGATCGATCCCTATTTATTTATTCCCTTCCTGACATTATTTTTTTCAACAGTTCCTATATTTGAACTCTTTATTCTTATCATCGAGTTCTAGTTGAAGTTTAATGGAGTTTGTTATGCAATAAGCTTTGGCTTATCCTTTAGTTCTAAGCTCATAAAAAAACCCACAATTGGCTTTCATTGGTAGAGTCTCACCTTGTTGTCTGCACAATATCTTTTGGATTCCTTCTGAAGAAGCTTTCATTTCTATCAATGATAAAAAATTCATTTCTGCTAGTAACATGATTGAAGTTAATTCGATGATTGCCTCTATCTTCACTACCAACATCATGTTCCTTATCTCTGATAAAGAGAACACAAAATCCTTGGTTAAATTCTTTGTTAATCCAATCTTCAGGTTCAACTTGGATGAAGCTATGATAGCCCTTGATGGTGATCAATTAGAAGCCCTTCCCTTCTCTAGTAAAGACAATGTTGAGTTCATGTCAATGGGCATGTTCAGGGACTTGGAAATGAAATTCTCTCTTCTCCATAATTACATTTAGGCTTTGGTTTCTAAAATGAAGTCGAATAGATTTTCTGCTTCATTATTTCCCCCTCCACCTTTAGACAATGTTTTATCACCTTTGCCTACTCTAGAATACATGGATTATGTTCGCCATTCCTGCCAAAGAGTTGAATTGGTCAAATTGTTGTCTAGGATGGTGTTTCGTGACATTTTCCCTTCTCCTCCATGGTTGTTTAAACAAGATCTTGTGATAGTTACTAGGGCTTTGGACAAACACTTGGTTATAGACAAATGCAAGTCCAAGCAGCTAGACTCTCTGTCTGCTTCGATAGTTCATGGTTCTAATGTAGTGGTTTGCTAGTTCGGCTAGTGCAAAGTGTTCTTTGCTGACTGGGGATTGTTCCAGATTTGTCTACTTTCAATTTTGTGATAGTTACTAGGGCTTTGGACAAACACTTGGTTATAGACAAATGCAAGTCCAAGCAGCTAGACTCTCTGTCTACTTCGATAGTTCATGGTTCTAATGTAGTGGTTTGCTAGTTCGGCTCGTGCAAAGTGTTCTTTGCTGACTGGGGATTGTTCCAGATTTGTCTACTTTCAATTTTATTGAAATCATACAGATTGATTATATATGTGAATATCTTTTTTTTATCTGATAGTGGTTTTCTATTTTTTATGCCCTACTAGTAGATTAAATGTTTTTTTATACTCAATCGTTGTTATGGCTAAGAAATGAAAATTTCTTCATTGATATTTTTTCATATATATTATCATTTTTTATCAGGCATAGGTCCCATAAATGCAGTATCTATAAAAAATACAAAACTTAATCGATTACTCCAAATCTAATAACAGGTAAAATACAAGTATTGAAATTATTATAATAATATAATAATACCCAGTTTTTAACTCTGATTTGATTACGAATACTTGAATTGTGACAACAAAAATCTATCTAATAGCATCTAATCTAATTAATGATATAACTAATTTTTTTCTCTAATTTTTTTGCTTAGACTAGACAACAATCCTACCAACAACTTTTATATTTAAGAAGTAATCCCATCTATTTAGAAGTAATGTTTTGTTATGAGGTACTATAAAATAGATTTAGAAGCACATGTAACAAAAATGAACTTATTATATAAAAATTATAGGTGTATGTTTAAAAATAAAAATAACCAACTCCTTATTTTTATTAAAAAAAATTATTTTTATTTTTTAATCGTACTTTTCATTTTTCATTTTCTCAAATACTCATTAAAAAGGAGCATCAGCACCTTCCATTCAACCAATACTTTAACTACAAATAAATACTAAAATCACGTCACAAATCCTTTATTTTCTTCAGATTCTCTTCCCACTTTATTGAATAAACTTCACTATTCAAAACATTTCTTACTTTTCCTTTTAAATTTGCTCGTTCCAAACCTCCGTGCCATTCTTAAATTGCATTTCCAGGAAGTTTCAAAATTATCCTTTGCGTGGAGTCTTGTTGTGAAAGAGTACTTTCTTTTACCATAAAAAGTGTTCCCTTTTTTCTTACCTAGAATAAATCTACTTGGCCTGGACCACTATAATATTTACCTTTAATATTTCAGATGTGACGGCTTCTCCCTAGTGCATCCTCTTCGGAATTATTCGCTCCCACCTCTTTTTCCACGACGGCTTTTTTAAGCAGAAACTCAAGCCCTGCGCGCCCGGCGTTTGAATTGCTATATAACTTTCTCACGTACTGTTCTCTCTTTCTGGCACTGTCACTGTCACTGTCACTGTCACTGCCTGGATCCTCTGATATGCAGAGACTAGACACATAATTACCCGCTAATAGAGCAACCTCGTAGCCTTGCTTGCGAGCCTTACAAATATTACTGCAACTGCTGGTCTCCGGAACCTCCAGCAGCCTGTCGCTCCCACAAACCACACACACTTTTCCCAGAAAGGCCAGGTACCTAACCACACGCTGCAACAGATCTTGCACAACATTGATATTTCTCGGCTCCGCGGCCACATTTAGTTCCAGAGAAGTTTTGATATAATCTCTTACAAAATCGGGCAGCAGGTAACACAACCCCAACGAGGACTCGGTTTCGACTCCCTTCTGAAAGCATTCCACTTTCAGATTCTCCGTCAAAAACACCCGCACCTTGAGCCCACGGTCATTTGCGACCCCAATCCGCAGAAGCACGTCATCTCCTTCTAAAATATCCTCCACCGCAACCTCGAATTCGAAACGGGGGCTGAGAGTGTCAGAGACTTGTACGCTACACCACTGAAGCACGTTTCCTCCCTCCACGGCCTTCGCCTGAAACTGTCTAATGACATTTAGGCTCTGTTGTTGAAAAATTCCAGATCGCCCACAACTACTAATACTCGTCTGCCGTTTTTCTAAAGAAAGCGGCTCACTGTGATCAAGCAGAATACCGGCCGCTGCTTGTGCAGCCTGCTCCGTTGCCTCTTTCGCAGTCTTACAAGCCATTGCCGTGATCTCGGCATCTGCAATGATACACCAGCGCTTATCTTCTGTGGCTCGAAAAAACAAAAGTGAAAATGCATACAACCTATCCAGCGCTTCTTCTGCCGGAAACACAGACTTGAAAGACATCTCAATCCCAACAAGCAGAGGCCTAAACTTGGGAGGTAAGTCGGGCGACGTAGTAGCTTCGGACAAACTGAGAGGGATTCTAGATCGCTTGACCTGCATGATATTAAAGGTATAATCCCCAAAGGCGAGGGCGGGCAGGGCTTGAATTGACCACACCAAACCACTCATTCCCAATTTAATGTGGCGTCGTTTAGGAATGAAATCCATGATGCAATCCACATTGCGAGAACATTTCCAGCTCACGATTTCAGATTGCAGTTGCAATTCGTAGTCGTACAGCGCCATGACAAGAAACAGAGTGTGCTGGTAGAGAAACACAAATTACTTCCTTCGTCAAAATTTCTCTAATGGTATAAAAATACAATTACTTCGGCAAAATTTCTCGCCTTTCTTAAAATTTCTCGAATCGTGAAAGATCGCTGCACTGCTGTAAGAACTCCTCTTTTTGTCCTTATAAAGAAATGTAATATTGTGGAATGCTTGGGGTTCGACCAGTCGTTTCTCGAAAGAGGGGTTGTCGCTTCATTCTTCTTTCCCGTCGACTTCGTGGGAGTTTCGTGGGTGATATCCAAGAAATCGACCCCAAAGAGATTAAATTTCGGGGAGGATGTGTGGTTTACGTTAAGCAGTTGCGATTGTATCAGAATAGTCCTGTTAAAGTTAAAAGAAATTTTTTTTTTTTCTGTTTTGTTTTTTTTAAATTGGAGATTAAATTTTTTATGTAGATAATTATCGGATGGAGTTAAAATTTTGTTTTAATTTGGAATTATTATTATTTTACGGTTAGTGAAAAAAATAAAAATAAAGGAAAGACTCTCCTTAAATATGTTAAATGAAAAATTTGATTGAATATTTCAAAAGACTGAACGACTTTTTCAAGCAATTGTTTATCATAATATGACTTCCTCGTCACATTATGGTTTATGTAGTTTTGGTCAAGTCAAGGTCAATATCAATCTTTTTCTTTGGATATTTATTTGTGAATATGTCATAACATTATCCAATACCATTAAATTGTTATATTATGTAATTATATGGTCTCAAATATCGTCAACTTAACAGATTAATATGTAATTATGAGATGATGATAAGTAAATAAATTATCAAATGTTTGTATAGATTAGATGGATTGAAGTGATAAAATTTACAAATTATTATAAGTTCTGACCTCACGATCTCTAATCAATGTTACCATAAATTCTTTGTATTTAGTTTGGGAGCACTCATCTCAACATTATTTTTTTTTATATTCAATTGGCCCTTCCTCAATGGCTTTATAATTTTATTTTCTTCCCTCGCATAGAATTAACGAGCTCCTTGCAAATAATAGCATCATTACAATGATGAACATATACATTAATTTTAGTATGAGATCTATTAATTAAACAAATGAAACGAGGAAGAGATCTTGTTTCTATATTAGTTAACCTTGAATGGATTACTTTTACTTCAGGGTTGAAAAAAAATGGGGATCCCTGATCTTAATCCATATGTGATTGAAAAACCTATGTTAGCATGATTCTTTAGTAGCAAATTATAACATATGTAGCAAGGCAAGTGTGGAAAGGAGTTGATTAACACCAAATTCCAAGATTTGCAATGCAATATCATGTTTTAAAGGGTCTAATAGACATATTTTAATATGAAACCCAAGTTTTAGGGGTTAGTGTGGATTACATTCCACCTTAATATGAAGAGTTTTAAGGGTTGGAGGTTCTCCTTAAAATCCATAATAAGGAGTAGGAATGCAATACATAAATATGAATAAGACTTAAAAGCATCTCCTATCAACGTAAGTATATTTTAACCAACCAACAAGCCTCAAGTGAAAGAGATCATTTATCCTACCTTAGAAACAACCATTAACTAGACAAGAATATCCATCTAGTACATTGCCATCATAATACTACTAATAGAATCACCAAGTTATCAGTGACAAATTACATCTTGATTACATTCTTTAAAAAAAATAAAAATTAGAATTCTCACACGTGATCATACCAATCTGTGAATCCTCCATACTCAAGGCACCCATCAAAATAGTCATTCAATATAAAATGAAATAATGAAATAAATACATACAAAATAAGGTCATACCAACCCGCGATCAGGGCTACCACAGTCACGATATCATAAGTAACTCTTGGTAAGAGAACCAAGAGATAGTTGGCATTGTTGAGGAAGGAAATACCCATTCATTAAGTAGGATAACAACATACTTAGTGAAATATCACACCTAACAATTAAAATAGTAAATATGACTCATAATAGAATACTCATATGCTAGAGGAAAACATTTGCTTTACTACAATTCCATTGTATTATTTGGCAAGGTCTTTTCCATGTGAAACCTTGAATTTAATTTATAGTAGGGTAATCATCTGCTACAAGAATACTTCTACTCATCTCTTAAACAAAGTACCAATCTACTTGAAGAATATTTCAATTTTAGAATATTGAAAATATGCATCTTTATTTTTAAGAATGCGAGAGGAGATTCAATGTTGAGCCCCATAACTCCACACTCTCCTCTGACTCCTAAGAGAACTAACATATCCTTCTTGACCCTAAGTTATTCCTAGGAATCACAGTAGCATGTCTTATGTCAACATCCATAAGTGTTGTTAGAGTAGTGACCAGTAATACACGTAATTGTGATAATCTAATCTACCGTGAAAGTCTTAAACAGATCATCAACCCAACAGATCATATGGTTAGCCCATATTTTATGTAACTTCATATTCATTAAAAATTTTGGTCAAATTTCATAAAAACATGGATCAATATAACCATATAAGATAATTATAACACATTAACATATACTCATGTTCATTTGACAATATATCATTTCACAATAGCAAGAGATAGAAGAAGAGAGATTACAATGTATAATATACTCAAATAAAATTGTAATTATAAATTCTATAAAATTACTTCTATAAAACTAATCAAATCATTATGTGTATAGCTACATCTCAATGTCAAATAATCATATAATAATATAAGTATAAAATCATTTTGTTACATACCACAATTAAAAAATATTCTCTTCTTGTCAAAAACAGGGAAATCTCAACTTATTAATATTAAAATAAAATAAACTATTATAAAATAAGGGGCGACATTTCTTCCCATAAATTCCAAGGTAATAGACAAATTATAGGTCAAGAACATACAGACACCTTATTCACACGTACACACGTACAAGGTGTACCCATCTTAAGATTACCGAGTGTGACTCATGTTTCACCTGGGTTTTGATAGAAAATCTGATGCACCCATCACAAAACCCATCCATTTTTTATTTATTTTTCTTGTTACTCGTCAATGTCAGCCAGATTCCCCCCTCCTCCTAAAAACTTGTCCTTCCCCTTTATTTTATATTTACAAGCTATTTACTTATCATCATTATCGCCACATGTATGTGGTTCTTATGGTAGACTATGGACAAAATTAGGAGTGCAGGTCAAAATTGTCATGACCAAAGAAACGTCATGATCTACAAGAAGATAGAATGAAGAAATTAATTAAATAATATGAAACCAATCGCACGTTTCCTTTTTGAATAAAAGCATTCCACCATTCACAAACCATTCGAACATGATGACCAAGAACAAATCATGGTAGGTTCTATGTGAGCTTGGATATTGATAGCTATTATAGACGTTTTTTAAAATCCTAGTAAAATGTGAGATCAACAAACCGTATTCATGCATCTAAGCTGCAAATAAAATTAATCTCCTTTTGTTAAATGGTAACAAAATTAATCTCTTTTTGTTAAATAGTAACATATGAGATAACAAACTTATAAAGGATCATAATAAGTATTTATATTTTTTTAATATTTCTTTTTTATTACTATGAATTATGTTGGCATTTGAAAGGTAACGTTGAATAAATGTTTGTTATAGGATAGATAAAGATTTTTGTTCAAAAAATTTCAAATTTTATTTTTCTCTTTTTTTAGTGAAAAAGTTCAGTTTTGATTTAATAAATAAGTTTGACGTTAGATCTAATCTTTTAAAAAAAAAAAAGTTCAACCTACACTTAGTCATTATACTCTAGTTAGGGATGACAAGTAGAAACCAAGTGTCAATACCTTGTTGTAACACTGAAGGATCGATTGATTTCAACAATGAATTTCTTTGACTAGAGCTATCACCATTTCACTAACAAATAGAATGACATTATATCTGGCTTGGTCAATAATACTCTTAGTAAAATTCATGTTATAGTTTGTAAAATTAGTATCAAACTTCCAGAATTATCAATGTTTGTGGTTGTACATATGAAAAATATATAGGCACAACATGGGATATATGTAATCTTCAATATATATATTGATCCCTCTCATAACTCGACGTAACTTTAAAAGTTTTGCATTGAAAATGTCTTAGGCTCTCACAATACATAAGTCACATGGATTAATATTACATAAAGAAACAACTGATATTGATATTATCAAATGTCGGGGCCTAACTTTTACTACTATGTCAAGAGTGTGATCCTTGCATGACTTTCATATTTCATCTCCTTTCTCTTTTAACTAATATGCATCAATACAAAATAAAGTATACATCTACACCCTGAAAAAAAAAGAGCAACGACTACATTCATTGTTAGAAATATCTCTTCACTAAACTAGTTTTCATTTTTCACACTATATTGACATTTGTATTGTAGCACCTTCCTCGTGCAATTGATAATGTCACAATTTGATTTGATGAGATGACACAAATAAATAATGTTGCTCATACAATTTCTCAAGAATGTTAAAAGTTTAATATCATCATCATCGTATATTATAGTCAACAATTTTCACGCTATATTTTTTGCTCTGCTAGGGTTTCCTCCATGTGTGCCATTGAGTCGGCCCTTGATTTTCTATCACTCTAGCTTGTTTCATATTACGGCCCTTAGGTTACCTGTAGAACTTGCATTTATTGACTTTTAAGCTCTCACCTTCAAGCGAGGCCAACCTATTTAATGACTTCTCCTCAAGTTGTTTCAATTACGGAGAAGAATGGTGGAGCGTTAAGTAATGGCCTCCTACAAGCACCAGAGGAAGTTTGTCTTGAAGGTCTACCATGAGGTAACTCTTCAGAACTTGATGTTATTTTTCTCATTTCTAAATTTAACTTTACTTGTCAATGGATAGAGCAATTCTATTTGATAGGGTATTTTGCTGGTCAAATTCCTTCTGAAAGTATGCTTAGGTCCTAGATTCAAGCCCACTAGGAAAGTCATGGCATAAATCTTGAGAGCATCCAGATTATGACCAAGGGTTTTTTTTGTTCTATTTTGTTGACCCTTCCCATGCAGGAGCTATCCTCCATAAGTCAACCACATGGTATGTTAGGATCTCGCTCATGGTTCTCTCCCCCTAGACACAAGACTTTGTTGTCTCGAAGCACACTGCTCTCAAGGTCCTAGTTTGGGTTGAATTTCTAAGTCTTTTGCTCCCATGCTAGGATTTTATTCTCCAAATAACTTCTTACATAGTTTGGGTTGTTTACCATGAGTAAAAGAGGTTCTACTTTGCTAGATTGCATAAGCGGGTTTGTGTAGAAGTACACCTTTCCTAAGACCTCAACGAGTTTATAAAAATTCAAGTTGGGGATGTGAGACACTCTCAACGAGTCTTATTTATCAACTTGCCAAACACCTATTTTCACTACCAAGTCACCAACCATAAGATTCAGGGCTGCCCCCTTTAGTTAGTCCGTAACAATACACCCCATCACTCATCTTCTCATCCTAAGCCCTCTTTGGAAGATAGCAAAAAGCCAGCTGAGGATGGTTGGACTACGGTAGGAAAGAATAATAGCCACACTAAAGTTGTGAGCTCAAGTATAGGAAATCCTAAAGGTGGAAAGCCATCAAAAATTAATGGCCCGCAGGACTAGGCTCCTACTGAGAAAGATCCTTCCCAGGTTAAAGCCTTGAAAGTAATAGAAAAACCCAAGGTCTTCAACACCCCTCTTGCTTCCAATGTTTTATCCCAAAGTCTCAAGGCTCCCTTGCCCAGTTCTTCTAGTTTTTCAGACTCACAACCAAAAGCTCTTCTACTTCCTGCTTAACGGGATGCACCCAAATGCTCTCACAACCCTCCTAAGAGGCACGAAGAGTCAAAGGAAGGAGAGTATCAGGTTGATCTTACTATGAGGAAATAATTTGATGATTTTTTAATGCCAACATTGAGCATTTTTTACAAAACTGATATGATGCCTTAGAGGTTTTAGACTATGAGGATATGTTTCTTGACACTCATCATCTATGAATTACTTTTCATGAAATGTGTTGGGTCTTACAGACCTAAAATGTAAGTTTGTTGTACATGATTTCAGAAAGAAGTTATCAAGATGGACATTCTTTGTCTGCAAAAAGTAAAGGTAATGGATTTTTTATTGATGGTGATCAGTAACTCTATCTGGCACGATAGTATTATCTTGCATAGTAATCATGAAACAAGATGTGGAAAGGTGATCATATTTATTTCTCCAAGGTGGCAGCCACACTTAGTGCAATCTGGGGTGTACCCCACCAATCGGTTAGTTTGAACCCCTTTTAGCATTGAAAGCCATTTCTTTAGATTTATTAATATTTATACCTCAAATAATGCCATTGAGCATGCCCATTTATGCCAATGAATTATGTATGATCTCCCCGACGCTCATTGGGTCATATGTGGTGACTTTAATATGGTGGTGTCTCCCAAAGACAAAGGGGGCCACCTACCAAAGCATTAGGTAATTCATAAAAGAGGCAAGGTAGTATATATGCACTAAATAGGGATTTAATGACCCTAATTTAATCCATTGGCCTATAGACAAAGTATGGTACATCTGAAGCAATCTCAGGGAGGGCCCGCTCAGATTTTGAAGCACCTAAATAGGACAATGATGTCGACCTAACTGTATTTTTATTTTGATAATGGTTTTTCTCCTCCAGTATAAGTGCTACCAAATTTTGGGATTTCTGATCATTCCCCATTCGATTTTGAGTGATATGGAAATTCATAAAACCCAAGGTCCACAAAATGCAATTCTTTCTAAACACTTTCCCACTCAAACATGGACCCACTATAGCACACATTTGTAGAGTTTAGAATGTGGATCCCTGTCCATCCCAATAATCTGGTTGGATTCTTTGGTAGGATGATGCCATCAAAAGGATCTCTTACTTTCTGAGAATCTATGGCCACCAACTTGTCAAAATTCGAAGACACTCTTACTTTGCTACTTCTTCAAAACTTAGTCATGTGATTTTTGCTCTGGAAATGGATCCCTTCAATGAGATCTTGCAAGTTAGAGTCATGTATTTGCAACATCATATCCAGATAGCAGATAATTACAATGCCTGAGGAGCTCAAGTCAAATCTAAACTCCATTGGCTCAAGATAGGGGACAAAGTTTCCAAAGAATTCTTTCAAATGCTTCGAGCCAAAAAAATGAAGCAACAAATCCAGGCTATCTATGATGCTAGTAGGAGATTATTAGAGACACTACAAATTGTTCAGGATTTTTTCCTCCATTATCAACAAGTGTTCAAAGCTCAAGCTTCCTCTACAGAGCGTGATATTTCCCTTTAGTAGTGCCTTGTAGTGGTGCCTTGCAAACTCACTCCCATTCATCAGGTGGTTTGCAATAGGCTCCTCACTATGGATGATCTGCATGAAGCAGTGTCTCATATAGCAAATGACAAAGCTCCAGGCATCGATGATTTACCAGTGTGAATTCTATAAAACCCTTTGGTATCTTGTGGGTGTTGAATTATTCCATGTTTATTAGGAAGCCTTTTGCACACATTCTCTAGGGAAGAATATAAATAAATGAAACATTAAATTTATACCTAAGCAAGGGGATCCTGAATTAATCTATAATTGGTAGCAGATCACCCTCCTAAATGTTTCCTACAAGATCATTGCCAAAGCTCTAGCACTATGGTTATGCAATTTACTGCCACACATCATTTTCCCTGAGCAAACATGATTCATCAGAAGTAGATATATAATAGAAAATATTATTGTGATTTGAGAAGGAATGGACTGGGTTAGAAGGTCTAAACAACAATATATGTTCATTAAAATTGACTTTGAAACAACTTATGACTGTATCTTGAGTGGTTGTTCATCCTAGGCATGCTTAAAGCCCTGGGCTTTGGGCCCAATTTCATTTTAACCATCTAGATGCTTTTTTCAAATGCGTCATCCATCCTTTCCATTAATGGAGTCACTTATAAGCAATTTGGTTTGTTTCGATATATTCACCAAGGATGCCCTTTGGCACCCTCATTGTATGTGCTTGTAGCTGAGGGTTTTCGATATCTTCTTAGCAATACCCAAGCTAGGGGCTTTGTTAAAGGAATCTATCTCCTTCTAGATAAAGAAAACCCTCACAAAGATAAGTAATTGTTGAATGGCCACTTTGTAGATGATTCTTTCCTTACTCTTATTTAAGATGAGGATAATGTAGACAATGCCTTGCAATGTCTCAACACCTTCTACCTTTCCTCTGGCTCAAGCATCCAATGGCAAAAAACTTATTGCTATAGATAATTATACCTCCCCCACTAGTGTGGGTTGCCAAATATGGATGGGCTTGGATCTAAGATGATGAAATCTTCAAGTTTCTTAGCATCCCTTTTGCTTTTGATGCCTCTCTACCCCTGTTATGGTAATATGTTGTTGACATAGTTGCTAAAAAGCTTGAATATTGGGTGACTAAGCCCTAATTGTTAGCAGGTAAATTCCAAATCTACTCGAAAGTGCTTGCGACCACCCATGTTTACTACTATTCATGTTGGGTGCCTTTAAATAATTCTTACCAAAAACTTGAAAAACCTCTCAGAGATTTTCTTTGGGCCAATTTTTCTCATGGACATGTATTCCACATGGTGGCCTGGGATTACTGTTGCCTCACACGAGATGTCAAAGGTATGGGGCTCATTGACGTGGCTTATCAAGGAACTGCCTTATGTGCCAAATTGATTATGCAAGCCATTGATAGTAAGGAAGCTTGGAAGGTGTTGTTCTGACACTGTATCTCTTCAGGATTGCCTAAAGTCAAGAAATCCTAGAGAGGGCTCAACGTCTCCAATCTACTTATCATCAAATCCCCCATTTAAACTTCAAGGTCCTTTATGGTGAGAAGTATCTAGAAAGCATGGGAAAATATCAAACCATGGCTTCTCTGGAATGGCTTAAGGTTTTGAGATGGGTTATCTGTTAACTCACACTCACTATGGTGGTCACCTCTTATCAATTTCAATGAAGTTCCTCTGGTCGAGGTTCCTTAGATCAATGCTCTCAAGTTGTTTCGTATAGGTATTCAAATTGTCTAGGATATTTTTTGTAAGCAGTCTCACTCTTGGCTATCTTGGAAAGAGGTGAAAACTAAATTCTGGTTAGCCAATGCTAATCGAGAATCCTTCCAAGAAATCTTTAACATTGTTCCACCTTCAACTTCACAAAAAAATTATCCACTTCACTCGTCCTTGGTGGAAGGATTGGAAGTGGTATGTTGAAACTCCATTTTGTAATTACACTCCTTGACTTGGCTATGTATGGCTTACTCCCCACATGCCTATGGTGGACAAGCTTAAATCCCACTAGGGTCTGCATTCCTCTGTTCGTACCTAGAGCTTTCATTTTCACACTGTCTAGGAGGCTTACTTGGAGCCTATGTTAGCTCATTTTTCTTGGTGTATCTTATATCAGGGCTTACCTATTGGTAGAAGCCTTGTGCAATTAGGAATTTCCCTTCCCACTTGCCTTTTCTATGGCCATCTGGAAATGCTTCCTCATCTTTTTTGGTATTGCTCCAAAGCTTAAAGGGCCTGAACATGGATTCATGACCTCTTTAGGGCTTTTTAGCCAGAATTATTTCATTAGAAGCATACCCTTCTTGGAGATAAACCCACCTTGACTTTTAAATATACCCAAGTCTCGCATAATTTCAGAGTGGAGATTCTATTTTAGATATGGAAAGAAAGAAATAATGCAGTATCTAACAATGTTTCTTCAAATTGTAATTTTTTTGCTTTGAGCAAGTCTATTATTTTCAATGTTTTTTTACAGATTCAAGTGCAAGCCAACAAAGTTGCCATGGAGCTTGGCCATCTCCAAGACCTTGTCACTAATTTTGGAGATGCTCATTGTGTTATGGTGTGGGTTCCTCCGTCTCCGCCCAAGGAGCACATACTTGATGAAAGAATTGCCTTACAGCGTTGAGGTGGACACCGACGTAGTCAATCTTGGCGCTACTTTCACAATGCAACCCCGTATCAGTGCATGACCCCTCCTAGGTAGCAGTGAGGGTGGAAACCTCCACCTCCTTCCCCTACGGACAGGATGGTTGAGATGCTCTTCCTCCTCCTCTATGTCCAAATGCTTGGGGGGCACCACCTAGAGGTCGGTTAGACATACTAGACAAGTTCCCAAGCTCTTTCTAGTCATTTCTCCTACTCAAACACAAGAAGATGATAAGGACACTGCTCAAGGTTCTGCGTAGGAGCCAATCCCAAGTGGCAATGACTTGCCAAGCTTGGGTTGGGGTCCTGGTAATATGGATCCTCTGCCTTTTGGTCTTACTCTAGCAACTTAATATTTTCTCTTACAATGTTCTAATGACTTGTTCTTAAATGAAACTTAGTTTTGTTTTTGCATATACTATTTCATGTTCTTAAACTTTGTCTAGTCTAACATCGAAACATACTTCCATACCACCTATTTTTTTAATGAATTATTTATATATTTATTTTATTAATATATTATAGGTTCATTCTACTTTCCAGGGGCTTCATGGGACTTTCGTGGGCTTAAGATTTTTTCTAAACTAAGTTGAACCTAGATGGAAATGTTCTACGACATTTTTAAACGTATCACCCAAGTAACAGACACGAACACGGACACGATGACAACACATTTTCATCCGCCCTTGTTCACACGGAGTTGAACTATTTTGAATGTAACCTTTTAAGTCATTTGACGATGATGATATTTTTTCAATGAAATATATATATAGTTGAACAATTTTGAGTGTAACCTTTTAAGTCATTTGACGATGATGATATTTTTTTCAATGAAATATATATATTAAATGACTATCATAGGCCCACATTCCACTAAAAAGCATAGACCGTAAATGTGGAGATTTTGAAATCTCACTTTCCTTAATTTTTATATCTTGACCTTATTCTTTTGCATCATTGACTACATTAGTAATCCATTCTTCAAATTTTGGAAAAAAATCACCTCCAATCAAATCATGATGTTTGTATATATATATTATATTTATATTTGTATATATATATTATATTTATATTTATATTTCCATCCAGGTTCAACTTAGTTTAGAAAAAATCTTAAGCCCACGAAAGTCCCATGAAGCCCCTGAAAAGTAGAATGAACCTGTAACCCTAATCTTAGGAAATGGTTTAAACCCCATGACACTGCAACTCCAAGTAGTCACAAGATTACATTTCTTTACCCAGAAAAATCAACGCAGTGAAGCGTAATTTTGAGGAAGTAATTGGATTAATCTAGCAACACCAGTATACGCTTAAGCCATGGCGTTGTCTGAGTATGAATTGGAACTGCAATCTAAAGTCGTCAGCTGGAAATGCTCTCGTCATGTGGACTGCCTCATGAAATTCCTTAGGAAATCACACCACATCAAGTTGGGAATGAGCGGACTGGTGTGGACGATTCAAGCCCTGCCCCTGCTCAAATCCACAGGTTATACGTTTGACGTCATGCAGGTCAAGCGATTCAGAAGCCCTCTCACT
This sequence comes from Torreya grandis, assembly GCA_037957365.1. NCBI lineage: Eukaryota > Viridiplantae > Streptophyta > Pinopsida > Cupressales > Taxaceae > Torreya > Torreya grandis. The sequence continues at coordinate 1,581,526 of JARHVA010000873.1, read as the reverse complement.
ATGACAAGAGATTTATCTCACAAGTTTAAGCTTCTGCTGATAGGGTTTGAGATGTCCCTCAAGTCTGTGTTCTGGGTGGAGGAAGCGCTGGACAAATTGTATGCTTTTTCCCATTTGCTTTCCCTAGCCGAGGAGGATAAGCGGTGGTGGATCATTGTTGACACCAAGATCACAACAATGGCTTGTAACACGATAAAAGAGGCAATCTAACAAGATACAAAAGCAACGACATATATTCTTATTGAGCCCAATGATCTGCCTACTTTAAAAAACCTGCATCAGAGTATTTCTACCTGCGGGATATCTGGATGGTGGATTGAGTAGTGGGCAGTTGCAGACAAGCTATGGGCTTGTGAAATTTGTAGCTACAGCTGCATAAATCACCCTGAAAGAAAAAAGAAACAGAGCAGCAAGAAAAACAGAGTAGAAAGAAAAAGAAAAACAGAGCAGGAATAGTTTCTAATTCTGTATATTTCCTTTAATAAAAAAAATGTTAACAAACGTTACATTGACTAAAACAACCGCAGAAAAAGAGAATATGCGGTGAAAGAGCACTGAAAACTAAGAGAACTGCTGGAAACCCTCACTTAGCACATTGCATGAACGGATCCAGTTAACTCGTTAGTTAGCATATTGTTTAAAGAGAATAATTAACGCTAACACCCCTCCTTAATTCTAACTAAGGAGACAAGTAAAAGAGGAAAGAGGGAAAACCCTGTGGGAACAAAATCTCCCTTCAAAAGTACACTAAGTGTGCATGGCAGCCACTGTGTTGCAGTGTTCTTCACCCCAAGAAGGTTTCGTAGAAAATAAAACTTTTGCTCAATGAATGTCTTCGTGATGTCAGCAATTTGTTCAGAAGTGGCACAGTACTGCAAGTCGATGACTCCATCACGTCTCAATTCACGGATGAAGTGCATGTGGATCTCAATGTGTTTGGTTCGCTACCGTTGTATAGGATCTCTACAAACCTTTAATGTACTTTGATTGTCACACCAAATGACAGACGGATGATGAAAGAGGATACCAAGCTCAGTTAGGAAGTGTTGCAGCGAAATGACTTGAATGGTAACATTGACTGCACCTCTATATTCAGCGTCTGTTGATGATAAAGCAATGGTAGATTGTTTCTTACTTGACCAACAAATGGGCCCTGATCCCAAACTAAGAACATAACCTGAAGTGGACTTGCGATCAATGTTATCACCAGCGCAGTCAGAATCAGTGTAGCCAATGAGATCCAAAACACAATCCGCTGAATAATGAATCCCATAGCAAATGGTTCCCTGGACATAGCGAAGTATACGCTTGGCAGCGTTCCAATGTAGCTCATGCGGCTCTTGCATGTATCTAGAAACAACCCCCACTGCATATGAGAGATTTGGACGAGTGTGAGTGAGATAAAGAAGACTCCCCACAAGTTGACGGTAGTGTGTGCAATCAACCAATGGTGTATCTTTGCCATCTTCAAGCTTGACCCCCGATAGGAAAGGTGTGATAGCTGGCTTGCAGTCAGTCATGTGAAACTGAATCAAGAGATCTTGTGCATACTTGGATTGAGAAACTGTGATTCCTGATTGATTCTGGTTGATTTCAAGGCCAAAAAAAAAAATGTAGGAGACCCATGTCTGTCATAGAAAATCTGTGATGCAAAACAATTTTAATTGCAGCAATGGTGGTGGGTGAATCCCCTGTTATTAGTAGATCATCTACATAGAGTACTATGAGCAACAAAGAGTCAGATGTTCTCAGCATATAAACATTTGGATCAGATTTGCATCATATGAAATTTTGAGACAAAAGATAAGAATCCATTTTAGCATACCAAGCTCTAGGTGCCTACTTGAGGCCATAGAGTGACTTCTTGAGTCTACATACCAATGAGGAATTTTGTACATACCTTTGTCGTTGCTCCATTTAGATCTCCTCCTCGAGATCACCGTGAAGAAATGCATTCTTCACATCCATGTGATGAACCTCCCACCTTCTTGATGCTGCAATGGCAAGAGCTAATTGAATGGAGTCCATTTTTTCCACTGGAGCAAAAGTCTCATCATAGTCAATGCCATGAACTTGTTGAAAACCTTTGGCGACCAACCATGCTTTGTATCTACTCACATGTCTATCTGCTGATTTCTTTGTCCTATAGACCCACTTACATCTGACAAGCTTGCGATTGGAAGTGGCACCAAATCCCAAGTTTGGTTTGCAATGAGGGAGTTGTACTCCTCATCCATCGCTGCTTCCCAAAGAGGATTCCCTGTAGCTTCTGCATAAGTTTGAGGGTCGGATGCTAGAACCACAAGGCATGCATTGGCATGATGGGATTGTTAGCTGAGAGTGCATGAGGGACTTCATATATATCAGCTAAGCTCCTTGTTTTTTGATTTTCCACATGGGATATTGAATCATCACTAGAATCCAAATCAAGGATTGGTTGTGGATCAGCATATGCATGCTCATGTTCCTCTGAATTAGATTCAAAAATATCTGAAATAAGAACAGAATGATTGCATGTATCTCTAAGATTTGTAAGACGAGGAAACATAGAGGTGGTGGCATGTTGTTCCTGAGATGCATGTGGAAGACTTTCATCAAAGTAGACACTCCTCTCAATGAAGAGTGTTTCTATGGAAAGATTCAGTAGTCTGTATCCCTTTGCAACATCTAGATATCTAACAAATATGCATTCTTTGCTTTGAGGCTCCAAAGACTTCCTCTTGTCTGCAAGAATGCGTGCCCAAGCACGGGATCCAAAGATGCGGAAATGTGTGACTTCTAGTTGCATGCCTCTCCATGCTTCAAAAGGTGTTTGTCCTATGACAGATTTGTGAGAATATCTGTTTTGTATGTACGAAGAACAGTTGATTGCTTCAGCTCACAATTTGGAGGGAAGGGACCTAGCATGCAACATGCAGTTGGCCATCTCTTTCAAAGATCGGTTCTTCCTCTCAGCTACCCCATTTTGCTGTGGAGTGTATGGAATTGTGTTCTGCAATTGTATTCCTGCTTCATCATAAAGATGTTGGACATCATGTTGACATACTCCCTTCCATTATCTGTGCGGAGGATCTTGATCATTTTTCTAGACTGCTTCTCTGCATGGGCTTTGAAAACCCTGAGATTCTCAAACACCTTAGATTTGAATTTGAGAAAATACACCCATGTGTATCTTGTGCAATCATCAATGAATGTTATCTGGCTTTGCTCATGGAAGGTTCAGGGAATGTACCCATAAGATCAATGTGAACAAGCTCTAAAGGAGAAGAGGCTCTCCATGCATTCCCCTTTGGAAACTTTTCTTGTGGATGCTTTCCAAGAGCACATCCTTCACAAATTCCATCAAAAAATTCAATGTCTGGCAAGCCTTTAACTATTCCCTGTTTGTTAAGTTGCTGCATATATCTAAAGTTTAAATGACCAAATATTTCATGCCAAATTCTACTTTCATCATTTGCATGTGTTAGAAGTAAAGTAGACTTTGATTTAGCAACAAAATCAGAAAAAGTGTACAGATGAGATTGATGATTTGCCTTACCAACAACAATTTTGGAGTTGTCTTGCATGTCAAATATGGTCACTGAATTAGGGGTGAATTCAACTCTCCTGCCGGTACCAGTATGTGTCATTTGATACACAGAAAGAAGATTAATAGAAAGCTTTGGAATATGTAAGACATTCTCAAAACTTCCAATTCCAACCTCTACCCTCCCTATTCCAGTTGCCTCTATAAGATAACCATCTCCCATGAGAATAGGAGAACCAAAATATGGTTTCAAAGAAGAAATATCATCTTTTGTAGTTGCCATGTGGTGTGAAGCTCCAGAGTCTATGATCCATGCATCTGAAGAAGAATGAATAGCAATCAATGCATGAGCATTGTCTCTTGTTTCAGGGGCTTTTTCTTCCTGCTTCTTCTTGGCACTCTTAGGGATAAGGCTACCAAGATTATGTTGTTGAAGTGTCTGAGCCATGAGATCAATGGTCTTCTTCATGCATAATGATTCTGTATGGTACCCACGGTTGCAATAGCTTCACTTTGATTGGCCTTTTTTGTCCTTTTCTTTTGAGCCAGCAGATCCATCTGGAGGTTTGGGATTGCCTTCCTTTCTTGGATATGAATCCTTTTCCCCTTTTCCTTTGAATTGCTGGTTGGATTTGGAATTGTTCTTCCCACTTGCATGCACAACAAGTGCATGAGCTTTGGAATTCTTCAATGTGCCCATCTTTATAAGCTTATCCTGCTCATGTACTAGAGACTCAATGAAGTAATCCAGTGTGGGCATCTTCCAAGTTTCTCCTGTTGTGAGCCTAACTATGTGGAAAGCAGAGACAAATACTGCATATTATGGGCCCAACTTTTATATAATAACAAGGATTAATTTGCTTTCTTCCTTGGATTTGTCAATACCACATCCTTTGAGCTGAAGCAATAAAGCCTTGAACTTTGTGAAGAAATCTTGAATATTATCAAAACTCCTTGGATCTAATGAGTTGAGCTCATTTTCAAGGATATGAGCCCACATTTCATCTTGTTTTCCAAAAAGAGTCTCCAATGTATTCCAATCTTGGTTTGGAGTTGTACATGCCTCAACATGAAACAACAATTCTGGAGAGATGGATAAGCACAGCAAACCAAATGCTTCATCCATGTGGTTGAAGTATTTAGATTTTTCAACTGCTAGATTGGGTTCAACCTTTGTATTCATAACTATCCTATAGAGGCCTCTACTTCTGCGCTGAAGTAGAATCTCTGGCTTCCAATCAAAATAGTTGTATGGTGTGAGAATCGCAGAGGGTGAACATTCCATTTTTCAGCTCTGATCTTTTATATCTACAAAAAAAAAAAATACTGTACTTCTTTCTGGCACCTAGTTTCTGATACCATGTGAAATTTGTAGCTACAGTGGCATAAATCACTCTGAAAGAAAAAAGAAACAGAGCAGCAAGAAAAACAGAGTAGAAAGAAAAAGAAAAACAAAGCAGGTACAGTTTCTAATTCTGTATATTTCCTTTAATAAAATAAATGTTAACAAACGTTATATTGACTAAAACAACCGCAGAAAATAAGAATATGCGTTGAAAGAGCAGTGAAAACTAAGAGAACTGCTGGAAACCCTCAGTTAGCACATTGCATGAACGGATCCAGTTAACTCGTTAGTTAGCTTATTGTTTAAAGAGAATAATTAACGCTAACAGGGCTACCAGCTTTTTTCAAGAGTAGGGTGAAATTATCATGAAACAATTTCAAGCAAAGGCTGTGGAGGAAGGAAACATGCTTCAGTGGCGTACCGTGCACGTCTTGGACACTCTAAATCCCTGGTTTGAATTTGAGGTTCGGGTGGACAAATTCTCGAAAGGAGACCACGTGCTTCTGCAAATTGGGATCACAAACAATCGTCCACTGAGGGTGCGGGTGTTTTTGACAAAGGATGATGTGAAGGTTGTTTACTATAGGAGGGAGTCGAAACTGAGACCTCGTTAGGGTTGGGTTATTTACTACTCAATTTGGTCAGAGATTACATTAGAGCTACTCTGGAGAGAAAGGAGGCTAGTCTGAGTAAAAATAATGTTATGGAAGGTATGGTACAGCATGTGGTCAGGTACCTGGCCTTTCTGGGGAAACTTTATGTGGTCTACAGGAGCGACCAGTGGTTAGAGGTTCCACTGAGCAGCTGTTGTAGTAATATTTTCAAGGCTGGAAAACAAGGCTACGAGGCCGCTATAGCAGGCTGTGCATCTAAGCTGAAGGGCAGTGACAGGGTAAAAGGAGAGAGTAGTACGTCAGAAAATTGTATAGAAACATAAACACGAGATGCATAGGGCTTGAGACTCTACTTCAAACACCCATTACTGAAGAGCCTCATGTGTACTGTAGGGAACCGGCGTGGAGTGGCACATATCCTGGACTTACAACGAGTCATACGATTGGGTACGATGATGCAGTGGAGAGAGTAACGAGAATGGATTCAACAAGCATCTCAACAGCACTTCGCATCCAAATATCTAAGCTATGGATCGGAGATATGTAAAGTGTTGAATGTAATTCAATATTTGAGCAAAAAAAAATTCAAGCAGAATTATCACAAGCTTAAGGATCGATTTCATTTTCTAGACAAGCAATATACAGAATGACAGGATCTGTACATTTGATACCACAATGCTGAAGCAATCTCCTTCAAGGACGACACTATCTTACTTATTGTTAAAGCGCATGTAATCTGTTTATATGTAAAATCTCAGATGGTCAATCCTTAAAATTAGTCTCAGTGGTCTTGCAACCGGGGAGGATAATTCTTGTTGATAGATCTCATTTAATTTTTTTTTGCCCCCTTCTTCCTTACAAGCACGTTGCAGTATGCAGAAATTTCTGGTATATTACCTACAAAGTACATACATTGCAAATTTAAGAAGGCTTCCAGAGTTTAAAAAACATTCTTGGGTGTCCATTGATCTGTTATGGATGTCACTGAAAGTTATTGTAATGTTTTATAACTTTATATATATTGGAATCATGTATAATTTTTCATTCCAATATGTCATTTTTGTTGAACATTAATATTTGAATTGGATTAAAATGAAATTATAAAAACTATCTAGTGGTGGTAGACACTCAAAATTGACTCAAAAACACATTAAACACATTTCATGTTTCTACATTGTCATTATTGGATAAGATTGAAAACGCTTGTTTCTCAGAATTGATCATATAACAAAATGAAGAGAAAAGGATGTTAAAAAAGAAAAAAATGCTTTATAGAATATAATATATTGAAGATATTATAAATGGTGTGACATGTTTACAACGGTTGAGTGTGGGAAAATTTCAGAATGGGCAACTTTCAACAAAATTTAAACAAGGATTTTTATTTATTTATTAAAAAAAAAAATGAGGATTTTTGAGTTGTATAAAAAATTATAAAATATATTTAAAAGGCCTATTTAGGGTACTAGAGTATGTATATAAATATATTTGAACAATATATTTTTCTTAGTAGGATGACCTCTTCCATTGTTGCAATGGTATATTAGGTTTATATGTTATGTGGACAAAAATTGCCAATTGATATGGGATTAACTTTGGGGTTTTAGAATCACATAATTAATTTTAAAATATAATTTTAGATGGAAGAATTCAAATATAAATAAGAGGCTTGTTAAAGAGGTGAAAATTAAACAATTAAATACATACAAAGTTCACTACAATCTTCTCTCGTGTTTGTTAACTATAGGTAGAGAAGCAAAACCCTTTTTTTTCCTTTTAAAAAGTACTAATCTACATAAGAGTTAAAAGTAAGACTAATATATTATTCTAGTTATACATTTTATTTTAATTGAAAATCCAACAAAACATTTTAAAATCACATTGATGAAATGAAATGTGATTTATTTAAGAAAATACAACAAAATATATAAAGTATATGTAAACATTTGTAAAACACAGAAAGTGCAAATGTGGGGTTCTATGTTAAGAAAAGTACATCAAAATATTAAACATATTGCACAGGACAAATTTCATATAAATATAACAATATAGCAATAGAAACATATTTGAAATGTGTAACAATAAATATTAATAAGTTTGAAATTTGACAAGGAAAGTGTATAGAGAAATAGCTGAATTTTCACTTACTTCTACATTATTTGAGGATAAAACTAAGTGAAAACATGTCTAAAGGTAGTCTTATAGAAAACTTAGAATGTTTGTGTCAACCAAAAAATATAGAAAATAACAAAAATCGAGTAGTATGATCAAAATTGTTTGGCCAATCTTGATAGGTTAAGGTTTGACTTTGGTAAATTGAGTTTGATCTTGATTCTAAATATAATGTCAAGATTTGATGAAAAATTTGGAGCACATTCATCTATTTCTACTAACCAATAACCTTTTTAACATTGTCTTAATTCTCTTTAAATTTCTTGGAATTGCTTCTCCTTCTTCCAAACTCTAATCCAATCCAAAAAAACCTTACAAGAACATAAAAAAGTGTGTAGTGATAATGGCCCTACCTTAGTCATACCCCTATTATTAGATAGTTTAGAAATCAACAATCATGCAATCCAACAAACAGTCTAGTGCAATATCAATATTCCAACCCTTATCAATAAAATCCAAGTAACTAGTAGATTCTATAAGTTCTTGAACACTAACCCTTCACTTCAGCTTTTGGTACAAGGTATGTATGCACTTTAATAGATTGTTTTAGTAATAAAAAAATAATAGAATATTCTTAGATATGAATTTGAATCCTTGGTCCAAAATGCATTTGTGCGCTTGTGTATATATAGACCTCTTGAATAAAAATTAATAAATTATTAGCGAACAAGCTAGAAATAAAAAAGGTGGGAAAGCCTACACACACACACACACACACTTCAAAATGAGGATGTGGGTCTGGTAGTGTAGTTTTTTATTCCATTTAATAGTTTTTCCCTATGCATATTTAGTTAACTTGTTTAGGTATCCTTTTAAGTCATTGTAAAAGATAATCCCACATTCATAAGAAAGTGATGACATACTTATCTTTCACCTATATAATGTACATTCTTAAAGCTTTTATGGCTAATGATATTAATGCTAATATTATAATATTTTGATTATTGAGCAATTACTTCTTCCTAACTCATATTTGATTTCATTACTATATACAGGTAATTTATTTGTGCATTCAACTCTATCCTATAGATACTTGATTATGGCCCACTTTGACATGGTATCAAAGCTTTTTTTGGTAAATAAATGCCATTATTCCTATTGTGAAATCTTGAGTTTCAACTTGCACATTATATATCTGTCATTCATTGACACAACATATTGTAGATTCACCTTTTTCCAAATTTTTCTCTTCTTTTGAGGTCTTCTGTTGATCCAAATTCAGAAAAAGAATAAAAGAAAGGTGTTTCCTGCTAGTCACATATCATTTGATAGGTTTTTATAAAAAATGGATTACACCATCAAACTCAAAAGGTGTCAAAACCCTAATATCAACTGTAAACATAACCTACTTTTGTGATAGTCAATTTTTATCATTTTTGAGAGTTTCAAGTCTTTTTCAATGATTTTAAATAAATATGTACAACCTACATTTTTAAATAGAAAATAATTTTTGATTTTTTTAATATCCTTAGTGGGTCTTTGGTAGATTTTTAAGAGGTAGACCAGATCTAATGTTGTTGTGAAAGTCTAATTTTTCATCCCTATGTGCACTATGGGAAACTCTAGCATTCCCATCACTGTGGGAATTATCGACATCTCTAACACTTGCAAGGACTCCTTATACCTTTGATGGTCCAAACCTTGAAAACTGTAAATGTGAACTACATCCTTGACATAGAGTTATGATATCACAACTTTACACCTCAAGAGCAGTCACTAAATTTTGCATCAGGATTCTAGATTACGGGAGCAATTGCTAACCCCTGCATTAGGATTTTGTACTGCATGAGTAGCCAACAACCCTTGCAATAGGATTCTATAATACACAAGCAATCAAAAACCTTGACACTTTAAGAAGGGGCTATAACCCATCACTTTTCTCCACTACAGAAAGTGTCAACCATCTGGCATCAAAACTTTTACCACTGCAACCAATGACTACAACCTTGATAGTTTTCTCTAATGACTATCATTGACCTCCAAAACCCCTTCATCAAAATTTTTGACTACAAGAGTAGATAAAAAACCCTGATGAGTATGCAAAAACCCCCAAACTTTAATGATGGCCATGCAGATGTCAAATTTAAGCTCATAAGGTGTGACACTATTAACACCCAAAATAGGTCTTAGCCCTTGGCCATATGGGAGTTAATCCCTTGGTTTCTTATAACCCAAAATTTCTTAACTTTTACTCCAATGTGGCATGATTTTTTTTGTGGAGAAGTTAATTCCAAAAAATTTCACACCAAAATTTTTCAACCCAAATTTTTTCAATTTATACAATTGGAGATCTTTTTTTTTGCAAGCAAAGAACATTCAAACTTCCATAACTTTTAGTTTACAACTCTATTATAGGCACCATTTTTTTGAAAGTGTAAGTTTTTTTGAGCTCTACACATTGGTGATATTTTCATGCTTTACAAAATTGAACCTCTACAGATTAATGGGGTTTCATATCATCATCTTTCAACACATACAGTTCAATAGATACTTCCTTTCTACACCATGGATCTAAGTTCAATTATGATTCTTAAACCATTCAACAATCACAAGTGGAAATTCAAGTTTTAAATCCTATTGAGGAGAAAATAATCATACCAAATCATGATAGGTATTAAAATAAAATTGACACTTGGAATAGAGAAGGTGAAGTGGTATAATAGAAGTGACAAAGCTTACAGTCTTCTATGTTTGTCTATGTTTCCCAACTTGCTCTTTCATATAGAATTTACAACAACTCTAAATCAAGTGTGGACCTTATTGGAAAACAAGACATCATGAGGGGACATGAGTTGGAAAATGAGATCATCATTTTTATCCCAAGCAATTTTGATATGATACAAGATTTTTTCACAAAATTCAAATCACTTAGGTTGTAATTAAAACTCGTGACATTGACAAAAAGGATGATCAATTGATTATTTCCATCCTTTCTAAATCAAGTTCTAACTATTCTTTCTTCATTTCCACCTTCCATGCCACCAAACATGCCATTGGAGATACATGGACCTTGCTTTCATTAGATGACTTTACTGTTGACTTAACTTAGGAGCAAGACAAGCTCATTCAAATAGGTACATTGAAGTCCTCCAAATCACATGCCTTAATTATGAGTCATGACAAATAGAAGGCTTCTAGTAGTAAGGAGAAGAAACATAATAAGAAGGACCTGGAGCAAATAAAGGGTCATACATTTGATGTTAAGTCAAAAACATCAAAAGAATTTTTTTCAGATAGAAAATCCAAGAAAGAACGACTCACATGTGGCTATTACAAGAAATATCGACATGATGAATCCAAATGCATGAATAAGTAGTTTGACTAACTAAAAAAATGCTCAAGAATCCTAATGTTAGTGTCCTTGATTCTTCCAATTAGAATTCATTAGCACATGATTCTTCTAAGGCCAAATATAGTAAGAAGGGAAAAGATAAGGGCAAATCACTTGTTATAACTGCATTCCAGCCTTCTACATAGGCTATTGATTATGTACCACATGGATTCATCATAGGACATGTTCTCATCCTTGGAGACTTATTATATGCCTTCCATTTTATTGGGTGTCAATACTTCCATAGAACTTAGTTGAAGTGGATCTGTTGAAGTGAATGATGGGATATTTCATGATGTTCTATATGTTCCCTTTTTATCCACCAATATCCTATTTGTTTATCATATCACTCACATCTATTTATGCAAGATATTTGAGTTGACACCCAATTATGTGGTTATTAGGGAATACAAATAGTGACTCCATTATTTTGCTTGGGAAAGCAGATCACTAGTCACGATTGTATATTTACTCACATTTTGCACTTGATCAACCCTCTACTTCACTGCTCACTCATTCAGATGGGGTGAGTAAATTATGGCATGATCAATTCAACCATCTCAACTATCACTACTTGGAGTAACTTAGTCATCATGACATGGTTTCAAGTTTTCCAAGAATCAAGTTTTCTAATAGAGATTTCTAGGGTTGCATACTTAATAAGCATCATGAGGAGAAGTATGACAATGGAAAATTACAGAGAGATAAACAAATATTGGAGCTTGTCCATAGTGACATTGTTGGTCCATTTCCAAAACCTTCATTCAACATGCTAAATACATTCTTACTTTCATCAATGACTATTTGAAATATACTTGGGGGTCATTATAAATATTCCAAGGCACTTATAGAGAAACAATTAGGTAAATCCATTAAGATTTTGTACAATAATAATGGTGGTGAGTATGTCATTAAATCTATGAAGAAATAGAATGTGACTATGTTAATTAACTCTAGGAGTAAACATAACTTCATCAAGAGTAAGTTGGCTACTCGTTTGAACATTTTGATTTACCTAGTTCTAAAATTTTATATCATGATTACAGATGGTGGTACCATCAACTATTCTGTAAAATTACATAGCATTAAGCTTGTTATGGGAGACTACTTATTAGATTTCCCTATGTTTTCTATTCCCATGGGAGGATTTAACATTGTTTTGGGAGTGTAGTGACTCACCACATTGGGCACTATTGATATGAATTTCTAGGAACTATTTATGAGGTTCTATTCAAAAGGTAGGACCTTTAAACTACATGGATTATAGGCCAAAACTCCACAACTAGTTAGTTCCCATCAAATGAATAAAATTCTTAGAGAAGGTGCTGAGAGATTTGTGGCACACTTGTTTTCCATAGAGGTTCAACCAACTAAAGAGTCTACACATCTTGATTTACACAGGGTGATGGATGACCATTATGTTGTTTTCGGTGACATGTCAAAAGTACTTCCTTCAAGCCACATTCATTATCATGCCATCACACTCATTTTTGGAAGTACACCACCCAACATCAGACCTTACAAGGATCCCTATACCTAGAAGAGTGAAATTGAAAAGATGGTATAAGAGATGTTGGAGGCAGGATTCATCTAACACAATCAAAGTGAATATTCTTCCCCTATGGTCATGGTGTAGAATAAGGATGACACTTAGAGGATGTGCCCAAACTACAAATAACTCAACAAGTACACCATCTTTAATATACCTATGGAGAGGAATATAGTGTATAATAGGGGTAGAATAGTAGTATAATGAATAGTAATGAATAATAAGGAATAATAATAATACCACATTCATAGAAATGAAGAGTGAGATATATTATAATAGTATTAGTAGAGGGGCATAGGCCATTTTAATACATCCAAGAAAAATACAAATCAATTAGAGCATTGCTTTGATAAGGAGGTAGCCCCTTCGAAGTGACAAGCAATTGTGGAGTTGTTCCTTCCTGCCAAAAAAGAATATTTAAATTTGTGTTATAATATATGTAATTAGTTTGTTTATGAATTTAGAGGTTTTTAACATTTGGTATCAGAGCTATTTTTAGGGCCTTTTCTGTGTATTTTTTCTATTTTAGTTGGAGGTTTTGAAAATAGGGTTTTGTAGTTTTGTTCATCATATGCTCTCACCTTGCTTTTGAGATCCTGGTAATCAGAAAGTGGATAAAAATTGAGTTGGAGAGAATTTTTTTTAGGAAGTTGGTTTGGGAGTGGATGTTGTTAGAATTATAGAGATATTGTGATGAGTTCTTTTATTGTAGGCATATTTTGGAGCTTCGTAAAATAAGTCTATGTTGGGGTCATTTATTGAGCCAAAGTATTTAGCTTTGTTATTTTATTGTTATTATTTTAGTTTTACGGGTTATCTTCTTGTTAGTTGGTTTTATAGTTTTATAACCAACTTCTACAAGATTTTATATCTTGCTCATTGTACAAAAATAAATAAGTTTTTCATTGAATGAAATTTTGATCTAATTCCTCCTTTCACTGATTCGATTAGTGGTATCAGAGCTTGGCCCTTGAGAGGAAGTCTACAACATTATGATCTAAAGATGCAGAGGATCAAACCAAGGTTGGTTGAAATGACATGCTGGAAAAAAAAAGACTTACTAAGAGAAATTGGATTGGCACAACATGTTTTTTAAAGACAAAATCATTAAATCATTGAAATCAGATAAGTTTTTTAATCTATATGGTAGATTGAAAAGATGTCATGTTTTGGAAATGCAATTATGATTGGTAAATGAGCATCTTTGTATTTGTGAATGAACTGTTATGTGTTTCAAATACTTGGTTGCTATATTCCTATTGGATCGATTTATACATACCATAGAATAGTATTTTATGCATTCAGAAATAACCTTTGAGTATGCCATTCTTGTGAATAAGTTTTGATAGCAAGAATGTTGTGAAGAATGTGAAATTGACAAAGTGGTTCATTCAATGTTTCTCCTAGAATTTTACATCAAAATAATTGGCTGTGTTATTTGAAAATAAATCTATACGAGGCACCTGTAATACACTTGGTACAAAAAAAAGCATAGAACATACAAAATACATAAAACCTTGATTTGTATGAAGGATAAATTGACTTGTATGATGGTAGAATTGAATAATTGATTTATATAGCATGCAAAAATAAACACCTGTTATCGAGCATATACGTTGTTCTATTGGAGAAAAGTGGTGGCTAAGAAAAATCTTGATAAGCAGATCATAGCTTGGGTAAAAGTAAATCAAAACCTAATATTTAATTCATGTTATCATAGGTCCCATGAAGGCATGAAGGTGAATAGATTGTTCAATGCATCATGAATTAATATCATTTTTGGTTTAACTTTTGGTTTTTACATATATGTTAAAATTGAACAAAGTTATATTTATTTACAATATTGGGTCATGAAGATTTAAATTTGAATAAGGAGATGGATAGGAATTTTTTTTTAAGTCATTTACAATGAAAGGTCAAGGGTTCACAACCCATTCATTTTGATAAAATTTCATTTTGTGACCTTATTTTGTACTTAGAGATATAAGGGTGTAATCGTAGTCATAAGAGGTTATTTTTACAAGTCCTAGGTATCTTTTGTATTCAAAAACCATTTTTGAAGGTAAAGGTAAAACCTCAAAATAGTATTCCCTTATCTTGTTTTGACTTGATACTTTAGCACCATGGCAAAAATTGTGAGTTTGATTTCTGAAAATGGTAAATTATCACCTTAAAATTATAAAGAATGGAGTAGGAACATGGAGAATACACTCATTTTTAATGAACTATGGGAAATTAGTGAGAAATAAACTACACCACCAATTGAAGCTGCAAAGTTGATTGGATATAGAGATGTGACAAACGTGCACTCACACTTTTGAAATCATCTTGCACTGTATAGGTAATTATTCATAATGAGGCAATTAAGACTGGTGCATAGAAAGCTTGGAAATCATTAAAATATCTGTATGACAAAAAACCTACATATAAGAAGATTGACTTTCTTATGCAACTGTTGAAAAATAAACTAGTAGATAATGAAGATGTCTCTGAATATCTTTCTTGCTTGAAAACATTGAAACAAGAATATTGTATAATTGATGGTAAAATTGATGATGATATGTTGATTTCTATCACATAAATGGTCTTAATTTTGCATACACCAATTTTTTTGAAATGCTACAGCTTAGTGATAAGCTTAACGTTACCACATTTGACTCTATTTGTGAGTTATTAACTTAGCATGAGAGATAGTTTGTAATAAAGAAAAGTACATCCATGGAGGAGGTCCACTATACCAAAACATGGAATCCATTATATGAGCATAATAGAAAACATTCTTTGAAGCACTCTCAGAGATAGAAACACTCTCCATGACACACTTTTAGACATAAGCACCATTTTGGACATAGGGATCATTTTGGTTATCTAAAGCATAGATATCACTCTGGTTCTTTGAAGCATGAACATCACCACAAACATTCACATGGACACAAACATAAGTAAAAATATTTTTATTCATGTGGCTATTTTTCCTCTAGTTTTAGTGGATGTGAGAGAATATGCTACAATTGTGGTGGGATAGGACACCTCTCTACAGAGTGTTCCTCCAAAAGGAGGTCCTCTCAACATCAATAAAAGGTAGAAGAAAACATTATTGATCACTCCAGTCACTCTAGTCACTCTTTTGGATATTATTCTGCATCTTTTTATGATGGATGGGATGAATGTGAAGTTTCATGCTCTACAAATGATGACTATATCTTCTGAGATAATGACACACCCATCTTGTGTAAGTTGTAGGCTCAAGATTGGGATTTGATGTAGTAGCATTTTTTGGCTTGTGTACTTTACTTTCATAGATGTAGTGATGATATGATATTTGATGTAGAGCATTTTAGTGTTTTGTACTTAGTTTATTTGTTACACATCTTCTCACCTCTCACCTGATAGGGGGAAGATATTGCATATTAGATTTTTGATTAGTCATCAGTGATTTGCATTACAAGTCAGCATTGTGTTGCTAGCATTGTTAGTGTTGAGCAAAGGCCTATAAGAGATGTTGGAAATTATTGGGCATTAGTTTGAGATGTGTCATACATAGTACATGGGGTAGTCACTTGTTCGATAGAGTTTGTGTGATGATTGATGTAGTTGGATAGTGCGTGATCATGTTCTACTATAGTACGGGGATGATCAGGGTGTGGATCAGTCTAGGATGCACAGTATACCAGTTCATTGCTCTAGTCTTTCTATACCCCTTTGGATCAAGGAAGAGTTTGTTGGGATCATTTATTGATCCAAAGTGTTTAGATTTGTTATTTTATTATTATTTTTTTAGTTTTATAGGTTATCTTCCCATTAGTTGGTTTTATATTTTTATAACCAACTTCCACAAGCTTTTATAGCTTCCTCATTTTACAAAAATAAATAAGTTTTTCATTGAATAAAATTTTGATCTACTTCCTCCTTTCACCAATTCGATCAGTCTAAGTTATCAATTGCATTTTGGGGGTTTTCAAAATTTAGATCTACATCTTTCTCTCTTACCCATAGTTTCAATATGAACCAAAATAAAAGTGCATATTTCCATTTTTACAGTCAAAATCATGATTTTTCTTCTTCAAACTACTCTCAAATGGTAGCGAATTACGTTAAACAATTTTTGAGTTTTGTGCGACTCATTTCCATCTTTCCATAACAATTTTTATTTTTAAATTATTTCAAAAGTTATCACAGTTTTAATAACTATATGTGTGTGTGTGTGTGTGGGTGTGGGTGTGTGTGTGTGTGTGTGTGTGTATGTCAAGCTCTCTTCAAGTTATCAATGTTGAAAGTGCGTAATAATCTCTATGTGATGTAAGGACCCATTAGAGGGTGAATCAAACATCTACTAAGTTTCCATAAGTCAATTATAGTCCTTGTGTTGATATTTTAATCATGTAACTTACAATTTTCAGTCATGCTTTGATTCAACTTTATCAAACTAGAACAGTACGAGAGTATCACAAACTTTTCTAAAATCACCACTCAAATCATAAGCCTATCTGAGGATTTCATCACGAATTGCTTCATCAGTTTACTTAAGGATGAGATTCAACTCGAGATTGAAAGGATTTACCCTCTAACCTTATATCTAGTTTCAAGCTTAGCTAAGCTCATAGAAGACCACATCTGTTATGATTATGGTGAGACACCTTGGTTTTTGGTCTCACATCCCTATATAATACCACATCTATAGGCCATCAAATGTCTCCCTGAGGAAGCTACATTGGTTCTACATACTATTAAATCATGGCAGGGGGCCACTGAGTCCCATTTGGTCACATCCTTGCTAGCACCAATAGATCTCAAACGGGTAATAGTAGCCCATAAAGAGCCCAAGATGTAAATAGAAGCATCCAAGATGGAAATAGAAGCACCCAAGTAGGCTTTAGAATATCCCACTAAGATAACAAAGGAACTTGAGTAGGCTCCTACAGAGCACCAACAGGGAACCGTAGAGCCCATACAGAGAACCATAGCATAAATGCCCTTAAATTCACATGCTACTACTTTTTTGCATTCTTTGGCAGAGTTACCCACCCCAAACAACATGTGTGTAAATACCAATTCTAAGGGGGATAACATGTATCCTCAGTTAGCTCACTGAGATGCCTATTTTGTGCCCCCTTGTTCCATATTTGAATTGATAATCATCAAGCTTCAAATTTAAGTGACTGACTATAACCTCTCAACTGTGATATTTACATTTGAGGTTATTACATACATTGATCTCTCTATACTTCCACTAAAGTTTAGAGTAATCAATTTCACCCTGTGGATGTACATGCTCATCTCCTAGTCTAGGTAAAAGAAGTGGAAGTAGAAAAGAACGTATGTCCAGTCTTCTATCTAGTATTCTACACATTTTTGATATGTAATTCTTTGCATGTTTCAAGGATGAAACATGTTAAGGGAGATGAAATGTAATATACCTAGGGAGGGGGAATATAGTGCATAATAGGGGTAGAATAGTAGTGAATAGTAATGAATATTAAGGAATAGTAATAATAATACCACATTCATATAAATGAAGAGTGAGATAGATTAGAATAGTATTAATAGAGGGGAATAGGTCATTATAAAACATCTAAGAAAAATACAAATCAATTAGAGTATGAATTTGATAAAGATGTAGCCCCCTCAAAGTGGCAAGTGATTGTAGATTTATTCCTTCCCGCCAAAAAGGAATATTGTAATTTATGTTATAATATATTTAATTAGTTTTTTTTAATGAGTTTAGAGGTTCTTGACACCATCAAAGATAAGTTTTCTATTATATTAATTGATGATTTGCTAGATGAAGTGCATGGTGCTATTTATTTTATCAAGTTAGACCTTTGCTCTAGGTATCATCAAATTTGAATCCACAATATGGACATATCTAAAATAACTTTTAGAACTCATGAAGACCATTATGAATTTATGGTCATGCCTTTTGGCCTCAGAAATGAACCATCTATATTTTAGAGTTTGATTAATACTATTTTTAGGCCATTTTTTATAAATTTTGTATTGGTGATTTTTGATGATATCCTCATCTAAAAAAAATGGGAAGACCATTTGAAGCATTTGAAATAGGTAATTTCCATTCTAGAACAACATTAGCTTTATGCCAAACCTTCTAAATGTGTTTTTGGTGTCTAATAGTTAGAGTACTTGGGTCATATTATTTTACATTATAGATGATATTTTTTGATTATGTATCACCTCAGTCTTGTACACTTAGCAAACTCAAACCTTGGATGTTCCTCTTAGTTCTACATTCTCCTTGCTTTTTCAAGCCTCACGTATACTCTATCTTATGCCTTTGGCCTCTCTCTTAGTTTGACTAGTATTATATTAATGACATAGATATTTTATCTTGCCTAGAATTCTTAAAATGTACTTATCTTACACCTTTATAATTTGTAGATGATATTTTGTGATTATATAGCACCTCAGTCTTTTACACTTGACAAAATCAAACCTTAGTTTTTCCTCTTAGTTCTATAATGTTCTTGCTTTTTCAAACCTCACATCTACTCTTTCTTATTCCCCTTGGCTTATATCTTAGTCTGATCGATCCTATATTGATGGCATAGGCATTATATCTTGCCTAGAATGCTTTAAATGTAATTATCTTACACCTCTGAAATTTTTTATCCTATACCTATTTTTCTACTCCCTAGACACTAATGTTTGGGATAGATAATAACATCGATGTTATTGTCCTTCCCCGATGCAAATATATAGTACCCTAAATTCATCTAATTTATAAATGAAACATGTCCTAATGGTCAGCCTAAGTGATTTAATGTGGTTTATTACTCCAAAGGAATTGATATAAATACAAGATCAACCATCATTAATTCCTCACCTAGAATTCAAACCAAATGACACTCAAAGATCATTCAATTGAGCAAAGCTTCCCTATTTATTCTTATTTTCAAATTAGTTAGAGGGACTGCACATGTATAGGTCTAAAATACTAAAGGAGTAGTCTAAAAGCCCAATTTTTCAAGTTACAATCTAGGTCACCATTATACTTGCTTTACACACATTGTATGATTCACACATAATCTAACACATATGAGATAACTACATCAATTTGAGGCCCTCTTCATAGTATTGGCTATGTAGGTAGCAACTTTTGATAGTGGGGTCATTGGGGTCAACTCAATACCATGTGACACTAACCCAGTTTCCCCCAAAATCACATTATAGATGGAAAGCTAAGGATTTTCTATTTCACAAGGAGTGACTATTCATGACCCAAATATGAATACACTAGAGTGAAAGTGAAGCCAAATCCATAACCATCCAAGTGGTCACATCCCATTTCACTAGATATTTCATATAGATATTATCATTAGACTTAAATAGTAGCATTAATGTAACCATCGAGGGCTAATGAAACTATCTAGAGAGTCAAAAGCATCAAAGCCATAATCTAACAATCATTCTAAAATCTATTTCCTACTTGATTTCAACTTATTCTTGACCCAAAAATATATTAGCATCAGAACAAGATAAGTAATTCTATTCTTTGTCATTTCTATATTTATCTTAATTGTACTTTCCATATTTAGATTATCTCAACATAATAAATTAGGTGTATGTTTATATCTAAGTTTAGCATTTAATTGGCCTACTATAGATCTGATATCATGTTTGTGTTATTTCATTCTTATATTATTAAGCATAAGCTTAAATTGAAAACATACAAAATATTTATTTTAGAGTTAAAAATTTGGTGAATCCAATTTTTAGCATACAAAACCTAGGTTATCTAGGGTTTTCTGATTTATTCCTATGTTTGTTTACTATTTGGTTATGATCTTTGCGTTTTTCATCTCCCTTATCATGGATGATATTGATTTATTTGATGAATATGATTATGAAACACTTCAAATCTCCGTCAAGTAAGGAATCAAAATTGACTACTCTTTCCTTCTCCCAAGTCCTAAAGCATGTAATATAAAGGCATTAAATGGTGGTAGTTGTTATCCCTCTAATTAGATCCACACTCCCACCATTCCAAGAGATAAATTGCCCCATATTGTAGAGGATCCAAAAAACATATACCTACTTCCTATACCACCATTATATGAGTTTGGCACTCACTACTTAGAAAAAATATGGACACCAAGGCCAAGGATTGGGAAAATATGAGCATGGTATAACCCACCCTATATCTCTCAAAAATACCAATATAAATAGATAAGGGTTGGGATTTTCAAAAAAATCCATGACTTACCAATGAATCAAACATATAAATTTTAGCAAAAAAGTGGGTACATATTATAGACACCTAAATCTAGCCACCGATAACCTCCAATCTAGCTTTTGGCCAATTTCCACCTAAAATGCACAATTTGGCCTAAAAACACTAAAACATGCTAAATGATTTGAAATTGACATATTCAAGTGTTGATTTTGGCCAGTGTATCCCTAAATAGGGTAATGCAATTTATGGGCCAGCTAACTTTGATCAATTCATTTCGAGTCAAAATGCCAAATTTGCACCTGGGTGCTCTAGATTGCTCTTCCCTATCAAACCTCTTGCACACGACACGTGCCTTTGTTATTTGTTTTTGGTAGCATCCTAAATGGGATAATGGATCCAATGCATTTGACATTGCCTTCTAATTCCAATCCAATCAAATTTTGGACCAATAACAAGACATTCTAATCAATTTGAGTAATTTGTGCACAAAGTGCTTAATAATGCTTAAGAGCTAATTAACCCAAATCAAGGCATAATTAATAATTTCATGGAAACTTGTTGAAGACTTATTTTTGGAAATGAATATTGAATATTTGCATCATCAAGTGAGCTCATTTCTTGGGAATATATCCCTAGGCTATAAATGCCACAAATATCAAGATTCATGCCCTCCATCCCTCATCAATGCCTTCCATGATGCCCTCCATGTCTCTTAATTGCCCTTTCTTCCAATGTCATAATGAGGATAATTACAAACTTAATTTAAAATTTTGAATTAATCCTCAACCACACATCTCA